>CATIWC010002290.1:0-121821 GCA_948472305.1 Vicia faba | reverse complement strand
GAGAGAGAGAGAGAGAGAGAGGAAATAAAAAAATTCGTTATTTGTTAGGAGTGAGTTACGGAAAGCCGTCAGATGTGAATGCAGTTAGGATTCTTTGTGATCGTCAAGAGGAGAGTCCTAGTGTGCTAAGAATATTCTGAAAGGATCGGTGTCCCTTCATGGTGGTCCACTGAGGTCGATATGGTCGGCCTAGAACACTTTCCCTATAAGCCCTCGCTTATGCAAAGCAAGGTGGAGTTTTCGTGTTAGCCTCATATGTCGAGCACTATCTTTCTCGCCTTTGGAAGAGTGAAAGAGAAACATCTTAGTTTTTGGGGTTTCATACATTTAACGCTTTATACCTCAAGCGTCTTTTTGAAAGTGTCATCATTACAACTTTTGAGAACCGAAACACTTGAGTGTCATGTGTGAGTAATTTGACACATTTGATAGACATAAGGGAGTAATAGTGCTTTAAATATTCTCACGAAGCTTCCAAGTATGTCTGATCTCACTGCCCGTCCATTATTGACGGGGTCGAGCTCTTGTTCCTCCAGAGACTATTGGACTTCTCCCTCGGAATATGACTGTTCATATCTGGCAAATCTATTTGGGCCTACCTTAGAGGAAGAACTGGTGACTCTAGCTCGGTATATCCGGTGTGCCTCTGTCGCTTTGGCCCTTGGTGGAACTGGCTTCTGGGAAGCTCATTTGTCTGACCAGCAATGTACTAAGAAGCAGTAACTGGAAGATAGTTTTCATAATCCGAAGCTTCAGCAGAATAAGTATGTCTAGGAAATACAGATAATGTCTACCTCTCTTAATCAAACAAGGGATACTTTGGTCCCCTTTAACCTCCATGGCTCTATAGGCGGTCAAGGGACTCATCTAGATATGACTGTGGTAACGAAGAACCAAGCTTTAGTTACTACTTAGGGTAATCTATCGTCTGCCCAAGCATATCCTTCAGCAACCCGAAGGGGATTAGAATCCTTGCACTCTAAGAATTCTTCTCTAACTCAATGAATGTCGACTATAAAAGAGCCAACCATGGGGAAATCTCGCAGCCTTTTGAGAATTTCTTGTAGAAAGTGGAGCATTTTCACCTCCCTTTGCTTATCTCGAGGGAGCATATACAACCATATCAAATGCTCAAAGATAGAGAAATTGTCTCTTTGTTATGGTATACATGGAGACTCTCTTTTTTATGTATTGTCTGGACTTTTTGTAAACTTATAAAGTTATCCTTCAAAGTTTGTTGGACGTCACTGGGTTCATTCCCAACCAAGGATCGCTCCCTCTTCCCCAGAAGAAAACATGGTCCAGGGTAGACGTGTGGTCAACCCAATGCGGCCTATAGAGTGGTTAGTTTCTAGAGGGTATGAAATGTTATTGCCTGTGGGGATTTAACTTGTGTAGTCAGACATACAAAGCGTCTTTGACATCACCCTTGACTTTCAATGTGGAAGTGATTAATATTGTCAGAAGTTTAAAGTGTCTCTGATAAAACTCTTGACTTTCAATGGGGATGTGATTGTTGTAGTCGGACGTGCAAACATCTCCGAGGACACCCCTGACTTACTTTGTGTATGCTTTGTGTTATAGGGATTTGATTGATGTATTCAAATGTGCAAAATGTCTCTAATAGAACTCCTGACTTTCTTTGTACCAGGTCTCGGTCTTAATGGACATACCCCAATCTCGTTGTTACTATGCACAATTACAAAGAAATAAATATTAAAAAAGAGTTACATTTCATTTATAACTGAAGGTTTTCCCTATAAATAAGGAGAAATATTATATAGTTACAACATTTAATATAAATGGAAAACGAAACATAACTAGGCTAGCTAGTCGAAGCTTATTTTCCTGCTCGCGCTTGCTGGCCTAGCCACTTCTTAGGGGAGAATGCCCATCTTGTTGAGCTAGGTAGTTAGAGAGGCCATGTTGATCTCTATGGTTACCCTTATCCTTGATATTTCTATAGTTCTTGATAGATTATTTTTTCTCATTCGAGATTTGCGATGATGGTGGTTGGTTCTCCATGGAGGTTGTGATACTTGAGTTTGAGGTGGACCAACAATGCTACAAGATCCAGTATAGGTGAGAAGGGTCTTCCTAGAATTCAATAGTACATACTTTTGCAAGGGACAATGAGGAATTACGAATCGACTACTCATATTTACTTACTGTCACCTACTGATACCATAATCTCAATGTATTCCCAAGGATGGGTGGTTGTTCCATTTAATTCCTGCAAGTTAGAATCTTCATATGACCTCAAGCTTCTACTTTTCAAGACCATTTTTATAAACAACTCTGGGTTCATAATATTACAGAAGTTGCTGCTAGTAAATATAGATTTAGTATGACAGTATTTGTGATCACTAGGGGAAATTTTCTTTCAGAACCCTACAACCTTCTTCGAGTCTCGGAACCATAACATAAGCTTATCAGAGGTCTTCACCAAGGTACCTACATCCTTCTTGTGGATGGCCAACATCTCTCCTATTTTCATATTCATGGTTCTCTTTGGGGGGAGGTTTTTCTAGGGTTCTCCTATAGTGATGGCGGCGATGCATGGGTGTTTCTCTTTGCCAGCCATCTCTCTCTCTCCATTGGTCCCCAGCGTCTGCAGTCTTCAAGGAAGATTTACCTTTGGATAATTCTTCCCCCTCTCTTTTGCTCCTTTTCATGTACTCGGTCTGACAGTCCATCTTGATCAACCCTTTAATGACATCGTTCAATTGGATGCACTTGTCAGTGTTAGGGTCGTGACCTTTATGAAAATAATAGTATTTTGACTTGTCGGTTTGAGGCATCTCTCAGACGGGGTGAAGAGGTTGGACTCCCCTGTTCCTAAATTTAGTGTTACAGTCTTGTAGATCTTTTATCGAGAAATACTTAGAGGATTATATTTGTCATATCGTCTTATATACATTGTTTAGTGTTGGATTTGCAGTTGTGAGACTCCTACCTAGTCTGGAAGTTGGGGTTGGTGTTAGCGGAGACAGGGTTATTGAAGTATGTGTTCAGTTTATTTTTTAGGATCATGTAAGACTATGTCATGCTTAGCATCTCTTAAGTGGTTTTCACCTTCTTCCTCCATATCTTCAACCTAAAGGGATGGTCTATTAGGAGGCCTTTTTTGAATATCCAACATTTAAGGCCTTCTTCTGCTCCCTCGACTTCAACATTAACTTACGTAAGTCAGACGATGTAAGACCGTAAACTTTCCTTCTTCCCTTGGATATTTCATCTCAAGGCAGTTTCAATCATCGACCCCTCGATTCCTGGTAGTAAAATCCATAAAGAATAGTCCATAGGAAAAAAATACATGACTAATGCCCCCATTGGATAGACCATTGTACCATAGTCTGACCGATTTGGCCAGAGTTATGGAAAACAACTTGCATTCAGAAGCTTCTTCAGCACTGAAATAGTTCAATTGCTCATTGAAGAGATGCATGCGCTCGTCTGGATATCCCTTTCCATTATATTCACTTAAATTGGGTGCCTTCTCAATGGATTTTGGTATTTTGGTTTCAAAAATTTGGGTGCATAGTGGATACTTTGGCTGGACCTTCACTGACCGATCTTCTACTTGATCCGGGGGAGTGCGGCTGCCTCAGTCTCCCTCA
This sequence comes from Vicia faba, assembly GCA_948472305.1. NCBI lineage: Eukaryota > Viridiplantae > Streptophyta > Magnoliopsida > Fabales > Fabaceae > Vicia > Vicia faba. Next base: position 118,201 of record CATIWC010002290.1, on the reverse strand, counting down.
GTACTTTAAGGAGGACTTTTATATTTCCAGCTCCTATGTTGAATTCTCAATTTATGAGCTATGTCCTTCTTCATCACAGTTGTCTTTGGGATGGCAACACGAGTCCCTCTTGATATAGCCTATCAGATAGTGTTCATCGTGTAGAGGAGAATTGTGGAGACTTTCTTCGAGGCACATAAACCTTTCCTCTAACGCAATAAAATTATGTTGTCAAACAATATTGTCCATATTGTTCAACAACTCATAGTAATTGGAAACCAAGTAAGACTTCAAGTTGTGCCACTTGAGATGGAATCTAAGATCTCATCGGAGGCAATTGGATAAATCCAGCTATTTGAGTTGTCTGAACTAGTTACAGATGCAACTAAACCTCAACTTATGGATTCACAACATTTTGTTAAGGTGGTGGAGGTAGAGGTGGTTGATTGGACACAACTTGAATCGCAATAGTGGCGGCGCCTTCTCGAGCAACAGCGAAATGAGTATCCATAGATCCTGCCATCACTTGGAATTATAGAAGTTAGAGATTCAAAAATTCGAGGAAATTAGGTTGAATTGATGCTCAATTGGATCAAATACGATGGAACTCCATGTCTGTTTCTGAATGCCCTTGATTCAGTGATATGAGAAGGTTTCAAATTGATGAATCAGAGAGAGGACATGAAATCATGGAAAATCCGTGAATTAGAAGTCCCTTCCCACACACAGTGTCATTGTTTCATTGTGGAACCAGAATCGGATGAAGATTGGAAGGGATGGTGGATTTGATATTTCAGCACGGGGGGAAGGGGTTGACCTGTAAGATTAGCACTCCAACACTCAAGTCAGTATGTGAGGAAGAAGAATAAATTGAATTTGTATTTGAAACTTGTTACCTGAACGTAGCGCCTTCTCTATATATGGAGAGGAAATAACAAACTCGTTATTATTAGGAGTAATCATGGAGAACCGTTGGATGTGAATACAATTGAGATCCTTTGTGATCATATAAAGGAGAGTCTTCATGTGCTAAGAAGATTTTGGAAGGATTATAGTTCCTTAATTGTGGTCGGCTGAGGTCGTTATGATTATATATATATATATATATATATATATATATATATATATATATATATATATATATATATATTATATATATATATATATATATATATATATATATATATATATATATATATATATATATATATATATATACAATACTCCATGTAATATTAGCGAGATTTGGTTTTAGTCTCTGATAAAGTCTTTTTTTGTAATTTCCCCTCACAACTTTCAGATTGCATCAAATATCCCTCTGGCTGCCACATTGCAGCAAAGATTCTCTCTAGTTGTCTACGTGGCGTCCACGTGGTATTTTTATTTTAATTATTTTTTAAAATCCATGTGGAATTTTATTTTATTTTTACTTTATTTTTAATTTTTTGTTTACTATTTTAATTAAATTCTGTTTTTATTAATCTTTTATTTTGTTTTTATTTTTACTTTTTTTTTAAATTCACGTGAATTTTTCATTTTATTTTATTTTTTCAATTACTTTAATATCATTAAATTAATTGTTTTTATTTAAAATAATTTGAAATCCACGTCATATTTTTATTATTCAATTATTTTAATAGGAAAGAATTAAGAAAAAATCTATTAAAATTTTTGCAGCACCCAGAAATCAAACCTAGTCTCTTAAGGATGCAAACTAACCTTCTTACCACTGTACTATTATTCATTTTACGTTTTATATTTCACACTCAGATACATATACATAGGTTGAGAAAACACAACCAAAAACAATATTTTCAATATACAACTTAAATCACAACATTGTTTGTACCAGAACCATGTTTCAACTCTGCTAGTTTTCATTCTCTCACATTCTCGTTCAAATTCAAGAATATGGAGGTTGTGATTATTGTGAAACTCATCATCATAAATATTTCTAAGTTATTTATACACAAACTACTAATATCCTCTTGAAGCTTTTGTAAGTTCTTGGCATCCATCCAATATTATATATGAACTATCAATTGTGGAACTATAAGTTGTAGGCCAAACTATCAGTTACAAACAACAACTAAACCTGAATTGTAAAATTTTGAAGTACAGGGAAATGTTGGAGAAATTGTAGCAACCACTTCAACCGTACCTCCAACAATACATTGGTAAAGATGATATTAAATATGGGAGCTTCTATGGTAAATTCACACAATTGACTTCTTTAATGAAGTCACTTTAAATCATCCAATAGAAAAAGCCCTAAGGCACATCAGTTTTATGGTCCAATAACTTTAGTGGGCCCTTTTTAAAAAGTTTCAATTATTGGATATCAGTCTCCATTCACTTAATAATAATTTATAAATTAAAAATGACTTTTATTATATTTTAATGTTTTTTAAACACAATGATTCGTTCTTCATCTTCTTCTTCTTCCTTCTCCCAATTTCACTGGTCAACCTTCATTTCAAAATTCCAATTGAAGAATTAGAAATTGTAATTCAAAATCCTATATTCCACCCACCTGTTCTTTGAACTCTTTCTACATCATTCTCCCAATTTTGACCTATTCCATAAATCCCAATTTCGTTTCGACCCGCTTCCCTCCTACACAATTGTGTAACCGTGTTCATGTTCGATGTTTAGCTTTCAGAGTAAATGTTCGTGTAATTCATATTGGTTGTGTTTTTCATTAGATCGTATATGGTTCAAAGGAATAAAAGATGTAGCATTGGTTCAACGATAAGGTTGTTCCATTGCGACTTTGGGGTCATGGGTTCGAACCCTGCTGGAAACAGTCTCTCTGTTATAAAAACAAGGGTAAGGTTACGTACATCCGACCCCCCCAGAGCCCATAAAATGGGAGCCTCGTGCACTGAGTTATCCCTTTTGTATATGGTTCAAAGGAATGATTACATGGTGTCATCTCCTTTCACAGGTAATTGTTCATATCCATCCCAATATGTAAATTTTCACAAAATCAATTAGATTTTACATTTTATACATAAAGGATTGAATTGGGTTTAAGGATTTGTATTTTAAGTTGAAGTTGATTAGAAATATTATGAGAAATAATCGATGTAAGGATTAAGTTTGTATCTTATGAAATTCAAAAATTTTGAAATGGATTTGAATTCCTACCCTGAAATTATGTAATTGGGGATTAGGGTTTGTATTTATGAAATTAATGAATCTGAAATTTAATTGAGTTAACCAGAAATTATGTAATTATGGATTAGGGATTGTATTTTATCATATTCATAAATTATGAAATTACATTTGCATTAAATTGGGAGATAGTTAAATAAGATTCGTTCAATTGAATCTTTAGGATTTGACTTGAATTATGAGTTTATATTTTGATGTTGTATTATTGAGTCATTAGCACTTGAATTGAAATGTGAGATTAGATTGTGATATTATTCAAATTTAGTTTGTGTGCCATTTTGAATTATTTTGATCATTTATCTTCACATTTCCCGCAGTTAAGTAATGGACGCAATCTCTCCACTCTATCTCATGTAAGGAAGGTTGTTGTGTTAGGCTCTTATGAGAGAAAGGAAATAAAGAGGCTAATAGTTGACGCCTATTATTGGATGTTATTGACAAGCCCAAGTGTTTTCTCGACACGGGGTGCAAGGACTCAACATAAGATATACCTACATGTAAGTTTGATATAAGCTCTAGTACATAAAATTCTATAGAATGATATCATAGATAATACTCTGTATTTGTGATCAATAACATAAACTCTATAGTTACAAGTGAATGTTGTTTAATGTGGTCCATTTTATGATTAGACAGGTCCAAAAGTTTGAGGAATTATGATTTTTCCAATGTAATGATAAACATGTAACCTGTATAGAATGATTTCATATATATTGTTCTATTTTTCATTTCTAATTTACAGGCATGTTGTTACATTTGCATTGGCATTGAATTAGGAGATAGTTAAATAATATTCGTTCAATTGAGTCATTAGGGTTTGACATGAATTATGAGTTTATATTTTGATGATGTGTTATTGAGTCGTTAGCACTTGAATTGAAATATAAAATTAGATTGTGATATTATTCAAATTCAGTTTGTATGTTGTTTTGAATTATTTTGATCATTTATCTTCATATTTCTCGCAGTTAAGTAATGGGTGCAATCTCTCCACTCTATCCCATGTAAGGAATAGTGGCGATAGAAATGTTGATACTAAGCCATTTGATTGACTTAACTCATATAAATTAAATAAAAATTACCACCGCGCTTTATTGTTTCCAAAGGAAATGGGAAAAGAGCGAATAAAACCAAAAAAAGAGGGAAGAATCTATGTACGGGGGTTGATTATGAAAAGGGAATGTGTTAGCACCTAAACATCTACGGTACTCCGCAGAAACCTCTTTGAAAATCTGTGTATTTTGACTATAAAAGGTGTATACAAAAAATAGATGGTGGGGATAAGAAAAGAAGCATTTTTTTACAATTTTTGCACCCGCCGCAATTGCGAATCTTTAGTGCCTACGTACCACCTTCCGTGTAATAGGGAATCATGGTACTCGTAGTTCACCTTAAAAATTTTAAAACACATGTTTCTTGGTTAATTTTAAGAGAAGATACACCTCGTCATATATAAGTGGAAAACATACTTACTACCCACAATTATGAGAAAGGAGCATTTATATCATCTCAAAGTTTAGGATATAACTTGGATTTAAAATCTATCACTCAACATCCAAGTGGAAAATAGCTCTCTTTACTACATAACATAGAAGTATAGTAGCTTGCATCACTACAAGAATCAACAAGAGTCTAATCTTTGAGAAAAGTTTTAAAGTAAAAATCCAAAGTGGAAAAATGGTTTGAATGAGGTTAATGGCTTTTAGTCTTTCAAAAAAAGATATCAAAGTATGGTTAAATTGATTAAAGGTTTGATTAAGAAAAGATTTTTGAAAACGCATGGACCTAAGTCCAAGTTTATTATGAAAGCGGTTCAAGATAGAAAACAAGAAGAGTTTTGAAAAGGAGAGAGAAGATTTTTGAAATTAAAGAAGATAGGAGGAGATGAAGGGACAATCCTAAGTACAAAAATTAAAAGCTAAGGAAAAGAATGGTCTAACCAATAAGAAGCCAAAACTTGACATAAAGAAGTCAATGTAGAATTCTCATCCTTTAGATTAAAACCAAGCAAGAAAAAATACTAAACCTCTAAGGAATACCAAGCTTCGGATGAATTAAGAACCAAGCAAAGTCTTCGTTGACAAAAATTGGCCAGAGTAACAACTGTATTGCAGAGGAATTGTCAATCACAAACAAAGCATGAAAATTAGAATAACCCGCACACAGAAAAAATTCAAACCAATGCGGATTTCAAAAGATCTTCACAAAAATATCAACTAAAGATTACAGAGTTCCAAGGTCTCGTGGCTTCTAATACTAAGCTCCCAAGAATCCACAACTCCTCGGTGCTAGGGATAGTAACCAAATAGTCCAAGTAACCTCAATATTTTTTGATGTCCAAGTTGATTATTAAGTATATTTACAAAAAAGGAAAATAAAGCTCAAGTCAGAAAAGATAAAAAGGCAGAAAATAAATGCTCAAGTGAGCAAAAGGCAAATAGCATGAGATGTAAATGCTAAAAAATAAATGGTTCATAAAAGTAAATGCAAAAAATAAAGGCATAAAGTAAATTTAATTGTTAGTGAATTAGAAGTTAGAGGTCAAGTATAACAAAAGGTTAGTTGAATGGCCATCTTGAAGTTTGCTTTTGAAAACTCATTATAAGATTGATAATATTAAACCTCTCAACAACAAGTTTCATTTGCTTTTTGTCAAGTATATCATTCATTTCAAGTACTCAAATCCAACACATATGACCAACGGTAATTGAAGATCGAATTTAGGCCAAAGTGTATGAAGGCTTGTTAGAGGATTGGTAAGATCAAAGCCACCTAACAACAAACTACAAATGTTTTGAACAAAAATCCAAAATCAATTATACTTGGGCTTTCAAACATAAAGTTTGGGCCACGAATGATCATTTTTTTAATTGGGACAAATTTAGCGTTATGTTAAGCAATTGTAAGTGGACTTATGTAGAAGCCACACCTATTTTGAGGCTGGTCAATAGAAATATATGTATCATACATGTTAGAGAAATGATATGTAGATCATTCTTCAAAAACATGTAGCACAAGTAAAAACAAGAAAGGGATAAGATGGAGAGGGAGGGGAATGATAGTGTAACTAATGTATCAGATGAAACTAGGGTTTCAAATATCGTCAACATCATTCATCCATTTTGGTGGATTTGGTTTTTTAACCTATCAACACCCAAGATCCAATGAGGTTGAGGAACTTGTCCTATAATAACACTCAAGTGTCTCTAGATCAGGACCAATAAAAAAAGTAATTAATAAAAAGCAATATTTAAATAACTAATAAAAAGAAAATAATTGGTAAAATACACAAAGTGTCTTAAAATACCAAATAAAAATCCCAAAAAAATATCAGAGGCCAAACACGATTCAACAAGTGTTGACAAAAATTTTAAAATTTTTTAAAGTCAGGAATTATTTTTAAAATATCAAAAATTAAGCTAAAAAGATAAAAAAAAAATAGTGAAAATAGAAAATTTAGGATAAAAATCTCAATAAAATCGTCATAGGTGTCAAACAATCATAAAATCATTTTCTGTTTTTTTTCTTCAGAATTTTAAAATCAAGAAAAGTATTTTTAAACCAATTAAAACCAAGCAAATAACACAAAAATTATTTAAAATACCAAAACTAATTCAAAAATTATGGAAAAAATATCATTATATAAAAAATAAGATAAAATAGTTTTTTGATTTTTTCCATATTTTTTAGATAAAATTGAATGAGTTATTATTTTTTAAATCTGAAAACAATTAAAATAAAAATTAGAAAAAGAAAATAAACAAAGAAAATTTGTGGTGCGTTGGATCTGAGTTGACTATGCAAAGTAATCACATCAAGTGGTCCAGAGCGTGCGTGTACCATGGAATTTAGTGAAATAAAAACACTGAGTTCATTTTAAACCAGCCAATCGGAACATTTCAAGTGTTGCGCTTTGATTGGTCCACAAGGGAAAGTAATTTAAAAAATGCAGAGTCGTCGTGAACTTCCTCCGGTCATCTCTTCCAATGACCTTCCCCGGAGCAAACCAAAAATGGTTTCCAATGCTCACGAGACTGGTATCATCTGAAGTGTCTCACTGAGACGAACTCAACCATGGCATCGCAAAATATTTATATAAATTATGTATTTCTTAATTTGCAAAAGAAACAGAAAATAGCGAGAACAAACTCTAGAGATTACATGATCAATTCTTAATGAAAATGAAAATTATAAGAAGTATGAGATTTAGAGAGATGAGGAGAGTAGATTGACAACTTATTTAAATCAAAATGACTGAGTAATCTACCTGGACAAAGTCTAAGAATTTTGCTCTGAAACTTGACTTGGCTAGTACGAATTAGAGCACTTCAAGGCTTTGTTCTTCTTTTGTTAGCTTCAGCAGAGTTCAAGGATGAATAATCAATCAAGAAATAAGAGTTGGAGGTGAAATAAATGAGAAATCAAAAACTCAAAAAAGAGAGAGATGGAAGAAGTTTGGCAGAGCTTCTTTGGCTATCAAAGCTTGGCAAAATGATGTAGAGAGGGTTTCTGTTTATAGGAAAAGTGAATGGTGATGAGGCTTGAGAGAAATGTTGATTGATTCCTATAAAGTAAGTTGGTTGTGATCATGCCAAACATGTGACTTGAAATGCATCAAAACAACCTCACACCAAGTGAAATTCTCATCAAAACGCATTGGACAATTAGTTAAACATGTTTAGCAACTAATATTTGAGAAATCTGACCTATAATCCAAGTTTACTCATAGTAAAAATTTTGAATCGAAGCAAAAAAATAGATTCCATGGAGCCAACTTCAACAATGCATATCTTACTACTTAGGGACCTTTATGATGCAATCTTGGATGCTTTAGAAATCTGAATGATCAAGCTTGACAATGTGTTTTGAAACTTTTCATTTGGATGCTTGAGCAGAAAGTTATATCCATTTGAAATCATGGAAAACACACAAAGTGTTGAGCTTCAAAATGACCTATAATGTTCTTCAAATTTGCATGCCCTTCCACTCAAAATTTGATATTGATCCTTGAAGATGAAATGAAGTAGACGCTTTGAATTGAATTATGGAATTGAGATCATTCAAAAATCATAAAAAAATTGAAAATTTATGGTCTTTAGAAGATGATGAACAAATTTGGGGAAATTCACAAAAGACCTATAATCTTTTCAATTCTTAAACAAACTTCCAAGCATTTTCAAGCCTGGCACCTTGAAACAAAGTTATAGTAAACATCCTTAAGTTTCTTTTGAAAAAAAAAAGAGCTAAAGGAGATAAAAATTGACCAAGTTATGATCCTTTGAAGTCACACAAGAAAATTTGATAGTCTTCCAAAAAGACTTATAACCTTTCCCAATCATTAGTGACTTTCAATTCAAAATTATCCTTAGATCCTTGAAGAGAACCGTTAAGGAATCTTTAAAGAGAATCATGGCTTTGGAATCAATAAAAAATCTCAAAAAAATGAGCAAGATATGTTCCTTAGAAGTCAACCAACTCTTACTCAGAGAGTGACAAAATAACTTGTAACCCCTTTCAACTTTTGATGACTTTCCTTGCATAATTGGATTTTGTCATGTGAATAGAAGTTGTTGTAGATTATGATAATAACCCATAGAAAAAATAACCAACTCAATATATTGAAAATTGAGAGAGTTATGCACTTGTGATCACTAAATCAAGTACTTGCTCAATTAGGTCAAACTTGTTGAATCAATCTTGAATCTTTTGAGCTATCTTTGCAAAATAGAGCATGATGGATCACATTAGACCTTGAAATGATTTTTTTTTGAAGCACACTCAAAGATGGAGCTTAAGTCTCAATGAAACTTGTTGAAGAAGGTATGGAAATAAACACACAAACCTATTAATCTTCTTGATGAATACCACCACTATCCTTGAGGAAAACTTGACCTAGTAAAGTGAAAGAGCTATTTGAAGCAAAAACATTGATATCATAGACATAGCCTTGATTCTTAACCTTTGCAATCCATTGAAGAACCATTTGACTAAGGACTATCCCTCAAAATCCTATGTTAGATGTGAGATGGATGCAGTTGTGTCATCACCTACAATATGAATATACAAAGAAACATATATATATATATATATATATATATATATATATATATATATATATATATATATATATATATATATATATATATATATATATATATATATATATATATATATATATATATATATATATATATATATATATATATATATATGTATTATATATATATATATATATATGTATATATATATATATATATATATATATATATATATGTATATATATATATATATATATATATATATATATATATATATATATATATATATATATATATATATATATATATATATATATATATATATATATATATATATAATATATATATATATATATATATATATATATATATATATATATATATATATATATATATATATATATATATATATATATATACAATTCAAGGTGCTTGGTGATCCCTCAAGATCAAACTTGAAGATAGAATGAAGTAGAAGGGAGAACCAACCCTAATGTGTGATCTTGATGTATTAATAATATGAAATAATGAGAGATCTTAGGCGGGAAATTGGGGTATAACAGTTGCTCTTACTTAATTTTCTTCTATTCGGAGATACGAAGGTTAAAGTCTTCGTCTCGACGCGATTGAAGATACTTAAATACAAAACAAACCCTATTTTTTACCCTAAGATGCCACACAATGCTTATGATTATGAATGCAAACGACCAAATCTGCAGGTGACGTAGAACACCATTGAGGAAGAAAAAATAAAACAGGCAGCCTAATGAAGAGAGTTCAATCAGGAAAATAAATTACTGGGGAAAGACACGATTCTGGGAATGACTATAAATAGGCAAAACCAAAATCACGATTAAAGAACCCAAATACATATTAAGATTTCAACGACGGAAATTCTTAACAGTGCAAGCAACAAGCTAACAAGGAGGTAACCATCAAAAAGGGTTATTGACTCGACTAGGGAAAGAAACTTAACTGCGTTGGAGAAAAACAACTCTGTTAGGGAAAAGAAGACTCAAATCTACTAGGGTAAAGCTCAAAGAGGAACAAAGTATCATCAACTCAATAAATGAGGAAAAATCAATAGGTAACAATGACTGATAGATAACTGTGAAATACCCACTTGACATCAATACTTATGAATGGGAACAAAGGATTGGCATCAATGCTTATGAATGGGAATAATGATTGACATCAGTACTTATGAATGGGAACAATTGGTTGACATCAGTACTTATGACTTGGAACAAAGAGATTGGCATCAATACTTATGAATGGGAACAAATGATTGATATTAGTACTTATGACTGAGAAAAACTCAACTCTATTGGGATAAGGTCTAATGAGGAGAAAGAGGTCTGTGATCGGTGGAAATAGAACTGACTGTTTTGGAATGCTGGTTCGCGTTTGCGTTTCGCAAAATGTCGCGGTAAGCAAGAGTCGCCACCGTCTTTTATTTTCTCCAACAAGGAAAGGACAAAAGCACAGCAAAATTCCTTTTCGAGATGTTTCTCGGGTTCAGGAGGTAGATTATAGAAAGGGAAGGTGTTAGCACCCTTTCTATCAGTGGTTATCCACGGCCTCTTAGGTACTTGCTCACTATGTTTTCAAAAGGTTTTTCTTTTCTTGTGTTTGTGGGTTTTGAAAAAGTTTTGTTTGAAAACTTCGATTTAACTCTTGTATCTGTCCTCAAGAGTGTATGAAGTGTTTGTTTGAAAACTTTGTTTGAAAATGTAAGTGCGAAAAGTATTTTTGTTTTGAAAGAGCAAGTACCTGAGAACCTCTACCTACTCAAAAGGAATTAAGCTGTGTAAATGTCCTTTAGACAGTGCCATCCCACTATTGAGAAGTAGGTAGCACCGTCGTTGGAGTTTTTGGGTCAATTCGATTAAAGGGACATGTGGTCACTAAAGCAATGGTAGGACGCCTTAGCAGTAACCCTAATGTCCTAGATCATTTTTTTATCGAGACAACCGTTTCGAGGCAACTTTGATCTTTAGACAGGAGGGCGACCTTTAAAACACCCTATACTCAATGACCACGTCGAGGCAACCAAGTGAGGCATACCCTAGGAGTGGCATGTGCGAGTGTGTCAGGTTTCAGTTATGTTATCTTTGTACATGTTATGGTGAGCTACGATTGATTTTAATTTAAGAGAGATCTTGTCATGCATAGCCTAGTTAGCATACATCTAGCATTTAATATTTGCGGAAAATAAAACTAAGGTATTACAAGGCGTCAGGTATTTACATCGCCAAAAGCAAACCCTTGAAAATTAAATGCGGAAAATTAAATGAAAGCGATAAAAAAGGTCCTAATTAAAGCTATTACATCCTCGGAGCAAATACAATTATATGATAAAAAATATGAATCAAAAATAATATGCGCGAGGGAAAAAATGAATCGGAGAGTTTTTAGGGTTTTGACCCCTTTTTGAGAAAGAAAGAGATTTTTCATTATTTTGCATTTAATTAAATTAAACCTAAACTAATGAATTAATTAAATAAAAAAAGAAATTTTTTTTGGTTTTTTTTGAATGTTTAAGAAAATAAAAATAAAAGGATTAAAATTGTCAAGAACCCTAATTCTACATTGATTTTTATTTATTGCAAAAAGTATTAAAATTAACCTAATTGAAACTAAATTAATTATGTTAGTATTTATTTACAAAATAACTAATTAAGGGTGAAACTAATTTTAATAAATAATAATAAAAAATATTATATTTTAGTTTTCTGATTTTATTATGAAAAAAAATTAATTGGGTTAATTAAGTAATAATAATAATAATTAATAGTAAAACAATTAAATGAAAAATATAAAAGAAGAAAAAAAGGAATAACCCAGGGGGTGATGGACCCAAGTGGAGGTGTCTTTGGAAATTTCCAGGCCCACTAGCATTTCAGCCACGTTGACTTTGGTGGTTATCCACACGCCTGTTGACTGGGGAGTATGGTGATCTCCCACTCATGTCCATTGGATCTATGCCTGAAGCCACATGGCGCATTGATATTTGAGGTGCATGGTGGATTACCTTTGGAAATCTGCATGTGAATACATAAAGAAAAAATGGAATAAGTGTTTTGGGGGACCTGGGATTCGAACCCAGGTCCCAATGGACTATGCACGCGCGCTCAACCAACCCAACTGCATTGTTTAATTGTTAGTATAATAAAGATTAATTATAATATACATAAATCAATTAATATGCTGGCAAAAATAAAAAACGCGCTTAAGTTTTAAACTGGCCAATCATGCTACGACGCGTTATCGTCTTCTTTATCAAAATTACTGGTTATTTACCTGCGGATTTTTATCCGCAGGAAGTTTCGTAGGTTCTTCCTAAAATCGTCCCTAGGCTGCAAAAATCCATTCCAAGACCATGGTTGATCTCGTCTCCATCTCCTGATCACTCCTATACCAATTATTGTGGCCAATTTTCCCTGCATTGAAAACGCCTAAAAAGCAAGCACATAAACCCTAGAATCGGGTATCACAGTATAGGGCATAAAAACAAAATTGGCTATTGCGATCGTGTTAGAAATCAAACAATGAACATGAATATGCCAACATTTTGAAGAAAAAGTGCAAGAATTGAGAGTTTCGATTTCGTGTTCAGGGGCCAGTTCACAAGGACTTACAGCGCTTTGTAGGTGGTTTCAGGACGTGGTTTTGATCGCTTTAGCTTCAGTGGATGGCAAGGAAGGGAACTACGTTCTTCTTTTTGTCTGAAAACGCCTCCAATATCGTTCTTGATCTCCCACTTTTCCAACAATTTTTCAGTTTTGGTTTCTTGATTTTTGGCAGCTTCAGGTCGTGAATTAGGTTTAGGAGGCTTGCTTGCATATATGGCCATCAGTCTAGGTCAAAATTTGGGATTTTATCCATGTATATTGGAGAATTAGGTTTGCACTTTTTCACCATTGACAAACTTTCCAAATATGGCCAAATCTGAGATTTTGTGCACAAATAAGCCCTAGCACGAATTGGTTAGTTGTCGCATGATATATGAAAGCTGTACAAATCACAAAGATAATATTCCATTGATTTTTAGATTTTATTTGAATTATTATAGATTTAAAATGAATTAAATCAATAAAAATTAAATAAAATAGAAAAATAAATGTTTGGTCATGAAATCAAGCATGGGACACGTGTGTGGCATAACAAGGCTGAATCAAGTGGAAGAAAGTGGGCCCTTTTGTCAAAAGTTGGAGTTTTGAGGATAGTTGACTTTTGCAAATTCATGAAAATTTCCCAACTTCTCCAATGCACAACTTACTCAATTTTGATCATATGGCCATGTTCTTGGACATTTTGGAAATCTCTTGAAGTCCTCTTACCAATGCCTTTGGTCCCATGTCATTTGGATTTACCAATCTCAATTTATGGCCTTTGACTCAAAGTGTACTTTTGTTGACTTTTGAAATTGACCTATAATGTAAAAATTGGTAACTTTTTGTGAGAGCATTTTCTAATCTTGGAGTGTGAAGATGGATTATAGGAAATTGCATCCTCTTCAAAATGAGATTTGGATGGAATTTTTCTGACAAGCCATGAAAGAGTTATGCCCTGGTCAAGATACAGTTGACTTTTCTACTGTCCAAAAATAGTAACTTTTGCATCTTGATGATTTTTGAGCTATTCTTGTGGAATCGTGATCAAGGCTTGATCAAATGATGATTGTGAACTCAAAATGAGATGTTGACGAAAAATTCTGACTTTTGACTGCAAAATGACCATTTTGCCCTTGTAGTTGACTGTAGATCAAATGGAGCTTTTGACTGTGCAACTTGGCACTGTGAGTCTTGAAACTTGGAATGTAGGTGCTTGAGAATGTATATAGGCCTATGAGACTTGATTGAACCATTGAGAACCCCAAATTCCTTGAAATAACCAAAATCCTAATTTCAACTGTCTTAGGAGGTGATTTGACTGTACAACCCTTGAGCCATTTTGAGCAATTTGAAGATCATTCTTAACAAATCTTGAGGAATATGGGAGGGAAAATTTTGGGGTACAACAGTTGCCCCTGTTCAATTTTCTTAAACCTGAGGATGTAGATTGGCTTGCGTGCCTTTTGTGATCCGAAGGTGGAAGATAATTGAACACTAGAGTGCCCAGAAATTTGCACTCGCATGGTGTAGTATCAGCAATGTGATGTCGGGAATGGACTTACAAATTCCATTTGGAGATTGTTGGTAGGAGGATGGGCTTACAGATGCCATCTGGAGATTGTTTGTTGAATTGTGATCTTGTAAGTTGAAAGAAGGAACCTGTGTAGGGTTGCCTGACGATGAGTCCGTGTGAAACTGCATCCTGTGTAGGGTTGACTGATGATGAGTCCGTGTGAGACTGCATCTTTGGAAAGAGAGAACCTGTGTAGGGTTTCTTGATGACGAGTCCGTGTAAAACTACGTCTTGAAGAGAGGGAACCGGTGTAGGGTTGCCTGGTGAGGAGTTCGTGTAAAACTTCATCTAGAGTTGAGAAGGAACCGGTGTAGGGTTGTTTTGGGATAAGTTTGTGTGAATCTTCAGGATGAATCAGGGTAAGGTTACTTTGAGATAAGTTCGTGTGAAACTTCAGGATGAACCGGGGTAAGGTTATTGTGAGATAAGTTCGTGTGAAACTTCTGGAGGAACCTGAGTAAGGTTATTGTGAGATAAGTTCGTGTGAAACTTCTGGAGGAACCTGGGTAAGGTTACTTTGATGATGAGTTCGTGTGAAACTGCATCTTGGAATAAGAAGGAACCGGTGTAGGGTCGCCTGATGATGAGTCCGTGTAAAACTGCATCTTGGAAGGAAGGAAACCTATGTAGGGTTGATTGATGATGAGTCCGTGTGAAACTGCATCTTCGGAAAGTGAGAACCTGTGTAGGGTTTCTGATGATGAGTCCGTGTGAAACTTCATCTGAAAGAGAAGGAACCGGTGTAGGGTTGCTTCATGATGGTCAAGTAGATAATTGTCCTGTCTGGTTTCAGGTATTTAACCTACGATCAGTCGTCCACAGAATTTTCCTGGCTTGTTACAGGTATTAATCTGGAATTAGTCGTCCACCGATGCTTTTCCTGTCTTGTTACAGGTATTAATCTGGGACTTGGAAAGGTTGATGGTAGCCATCTTTTGATTGACCTTTTCCTGAAAAGGCAAAACATTAGCTGTATGCAATGTCATGATGTATGAGATGCATGATGTCATGATGTTCTCCAGAATAAATGAGGTCGTGTCGTATGCACTTTATCATGTATGTAAATAGGAGATGTGAAATGTGATATGTATATGAATGTATTTTCGTCTGGGAAAATAAATCCTTGACAAATGCCAGGGAGTTTGTTAAATCCTGGGCTGATATTGAAGAGTCTGGTTGAATTCTTCGTTTCCACTAGGGATGATGCACGAAGATGATTGTAGGAATAAACCTGTAGGAGAAGATGACTCAGTTGGGGAATAAACCTGGTGAAGAGATTACCCTGCGGGGAATTACTCTGTGGGGAAGAGGTACTTCGCTGAGATTTTAACGATAACTCCGCTGGGGACTCCGTTGATAAGCTCTGTTGGGGATTTTGATGATGAACTCCGCTGGGGATAGAAAGAACTTCGCTGGGGATGATCTTTCAGTTGCAACTTGCTGAGGATAACCCAGTTAGACTCTTGTGGGGATAACCTTCTGAATATGGATGGGGAGATACATTCGCACTCTGTAGGGGACAAGCTTCCAGAATCTACTGGGGAAGATGATTCAACTCTGGCGGGGAAGCTTTTTAGATTGTGCTGGGAAATGGCTCCACTGGGGGTATCTTGTATTCCGCCGGGGAACATTCTTATACTCTGTTGAGGAATATTAAGACTGCCGGGGATGCTTGCTGAGGAATATTTATATACTCCGCTAGGGAATATTAAGATCTACTGGGGATACCCAACTTCTTTAGGGCTGATGATAGATTAACTCTACTTGAGGAGAGCATTACTGATTCGTTCATAGTTGCAAGTCTCGGCGGGGGAGAGCTACCATTACTGTCTTACTCGGCGGGGAGTGAAAGTATCTTGGTCATATTCTTCAGACGAACCTACCTTGGTACCTTGGTGGACAGAGCGACTGTATAGTTCGGATAATTCTTATTGCCCCAATTTCTGCGGGAGAAGAAGGTCTATGAGGTGCTGGATAACTGCCGATTGACAAATCTTCTTCTGGTAGGCAAGTGACGAGATGACGGGACATAGTCGTACGCTTTGATCCCTGATTTTTGCCTGGATCGCCCTTTCGGGTTTTCAGTCCACCGGGATATCCTTTTTTACCCAAGCCGCCTTTTCAGGTTTTCGACTTGCCGGGTGTACAGATTTTTTTATTTTCATCCCTTATTTTTGCCCGAACCCTTTTGGTTCGTCGGGAAGCCCTTATTTTTGCCTAGGCCAGTCGACCTAGCGGGTCTTTGATTATGTGTAGTATTTTTTTGACTATGTCCACGTTCTCAAAGTGCAGGGAGTTGTCACTGTCGGTAGTGTTGTGTTGCCATACTACCAGAAGATCTTCGTTTGATCATGCAAGATTGGTTGTTGGAATTCATGTCCAATGCCCCAAGTGACTCAGGCGGAGATTTTCCCCTGACTATTGGGCATCTTGAGAGATTCCTCGAATCTTGACTTGACTGCCCCAGATGATGGACAATGATCATGTCTGCCCCTTGATTGGAAGTGTTTTTTCCGCTTGAGGTGACTCTTTTTGTTGAGAAGGTTTTTGTTCACTAGATATTCGTCATGCCAATTTCTCTGTTGTTGAACAAATAGTCATATGCAAACAATATTATTTTAAGAATGCAAAGCTTATGTCTGTCTTGAAGTTTTTGAAAATGCAGTTTTCAATAAAACAAGTGAATTTTTTTAAAACGCAATGTCAACTCAAGATTTTACAGCGAGCCCTACAGGAGTCAGGATACCTTTTGTAACAGTATGCTTTCGAACTAACCCCTGCTTTAGCTAGGACTTTTAAGGGTTATAACGTGGCCTGGTTCACGGTTTAAGAAACAAAGGACAAAGGCTCAAATTTTATTTGTACCCACCCGTTCTTCATGATGTTCTTCCATCCTAAACTCAGCTAATCGTGCATTAGATCTTGTTTTAGTCTTTGCTCTGATATTCTGGTGATGGTTCGGATACTGATAGTTTATTTTGAATAGGCAGTCATTTATTTTTTTCTTATTGAGGGTTTGTAGGACCTCTTTCTTTTCGATTTTATTATCCCTGTCTTTTTGCCTGAACTGTTTCTTTTGTGATTACAGTCAGCGGGATGCCCCAGTTTTTGTAAGTCTCCTTCATAGGTTTTGACTTATTGGGCTTTTATTTTGAGAGATAATGACTTCCTATCCTTACGATTATACGAAACCATCACCGTCTTTTGTCTCGGAAAGACTTCTTTGATGTCATTCATTGTGCACCTGGATCAACTGAGAAAGCTACCCTGCCCCAGGTTATGATTAAGGGTTTTAATTTGTGAAAAGAAAAACTCCAACTTCTTTGGCTCAAAGGGGTTGACTAGGGATTATCTTCCTTATAACTCCACTGTTTAGGATTTGAAACAATGACTGTACTTCATCAGTGGGGTCTGTTCAAAAGCATACTTTAAATATCGTGGTATTATTTTCGTCATCCTCCCTCAAAAGGTTTAGATTTTTTTTTAATCGAGAGTTGAACATCACAAAAAGGAAATATGAAGTAATTTTAAGCATAGTGAAAACAATTAATTCAAAACAGACATGTGTAATGCA
This sequence comes from Vicia faba, assembly GCA_948472305.1. NCBI lineage: Eukaryota > Viridiplantae > Streptophyta > Magnoliopsida > Fabales > Fabaceae > Vicia > Vicia faba. Next base: position 100,243 of record CATIWC010002290.1, on the reverse strand, counting down.
TTAATGAAATAAAAGAGTTTGACATGATAATTGTTTGAATAAGCAAAGAAAAATACAACTTCAGAATTCAAATGAACAAAAGTGCTTTCAATCCTAGCCGTGTTTTGGCAAGGGAGCAGTAATCACATTGGGAGTCTCAGGAGGCTCAAATTCAATCTCTTTAGCGTCAATCATATTCTGAATCTTGTATTTCAGCGCCCAACAATCGTTAGTATCATGCCCCGGGCTATCGGAATGATAAGCGCACCTTGCATCTGGGTTGTAGTTAGGAGAAGAAGTCTTAGGGTTCGGATGAGGGTTTATGACCGAAATCAGATTCATCTTCAACATGTGCTGCAATGCTTGTGACAATGGCATGTTGATGTTGGTGAACTGTCTTTTAGGCGCGTCTGGCCTTCGTTGATTTCCCTTTTGCTGTTGTCGGTGTGGCGCGGAACCAGAGATCAAGACTGCCCCTACGTGTTGGTCACGACGACTCTTTTGACGGTACACAACATTGGACTCTTTCTTCCCACTGTAAGGCTTTTTGTGAGCATCAGAAGGTGTAGCTTCTTGAATCTTCCCACTTTTGATGCCAGCTTCAATTCTTTCCCCAGTCAAGATAAGGTCTGTAAACCCGGCTAAAGAGTTTCCAATCAGATGATTAAAGAATGGACCAGACAGGGTCCCCAGAAACGTATCGACGAGTTCACGATCAGTTAAAGGTGGTTGCACCCTTCCAGCAAGGTCTCTCCATTTTTGAGCACATTCTTTAAATCCTTCACCCGTCCCTATTGACATACCCTGGAGTTGGGTACGCGTAGGAGTGAGGTCGGAGTTATATTGATACTGCTTATAGAACGTAGTAGCCAAATCCTCCCAGTTACGGATACTGGCTCCATCCAGCTGATAGAACCACTCGAGTTGAGTCCCTGAAAGACTGTCCTGAAAGAAATGGATCCACAAATTCTTGTCAGTGGTGTAAGGCTGGATCTTCCTTACATATGACCGGAGGTGCAGCTTTGGGCAGGAGGCTCCGTCATATTTGGCAAAGGTAGGTGCCTTGAACTTATGGGGAATCACCACCCCAGAGGATAAGCCTAGGTCTCCGAAGTCCAACCCGGGCACGTTCTGTATCTCCATGGCGCTCAAGCGGTCCTCCAACTATTTATACCTATCCTCAGCAGGAGGATACTGTTCTTCATCATAATTCGTCTCGTTGTCGGAGACCACGGGGCTAGGAACCCTTCTCTCTTGTGGACTGTCTTTCCCTACAGATGAGGTGGTCAGATCAACCTCATTTTGTAGTCCATTCCCAAACCTGCGTCCAGTGTTGAACAAGACGATCCTCTTCTTCTTCTTCTTCCTATCTTTCAGAATCAGAGTCTTCAAATCCTGTTGACCATGGGCTAGGCTCATAACCAACTCTTGGAACTGGGCATTCTGGGCCTGGAGGGCCTTGATAGCTTGTTCAGTGGAAGGTTCAGTAGACATGATGATTGCTGAAATAAACAGCGAAGAAGATAAGTGACCTGTAATGGGTACCTGTTTATGCATATGATGAAATGAAATGCGTATGCTTTATGTTTTCAAGGATCTCGTGGGGTAAACAAAGAAACTTGTTAGAATTTGAATCTGGTAGCTTGATTGAAGGAACTTCATGTTGCTGAGAATCCTTCTTCAAGAGTCAGGCTCACCATATCGAGTGGGTCATAGCCCCTGACTCAAGTTATCATGTTTTGGTCTCCAAACAACCTTGGCTAGAGGAAAATAAATCCCCTTTGCCCCTTGCTAGACATTTGGTTCATTGGGACCTGCATCACAAACCCTTGAGATCCTTGAAATGGGTTAGTCCTTATGCAGGATGTATGCAATGTCATGATGTTAGGGTGTTATGATGTTATGATAAAGGCACACCACAAGTATGGCAAACATGGTAAAGGCACACAAGTCACACAAAAGAGCCCTTAGATTTCAGGCTGGCATGAAGTTTAGGTACTACCCTCTTTCAATTTCAGTTGGTTAAGACCTGTCCTAAAAATAGTAACCGGGTTCTAGAGGATCTCAATATCACTGACTACCCTCAATCGGTCATAATTCCGGTTTGGCAACCTTTTCTTGCAGCCGGAACCATCGCGAGAGTTTAGTCTCAATGAGCGTAGCATACTGCTACTATTCTATGGCCAAGTTGGTCAATTTAAGGTTTTAAGGTCAGTTGCTGCTTAACGACTCCTCAGAAGACCCATATTCTCCTTGTTCCAACACAAGGGATATTGGTACAGACCAAGGTGTCACACCAACGTAGCTACTGCTTCACCCGTGTCGGTCTACGCCGGACAAGTCCCTCACAGTTTATTGCTACTTACCTAAAAAGGGTACCCCAGATCCGGGTTAGGATCTATAAAACTCCGATACAAGCCCACAAAATTAAAGCATACAGAGCATACAATTGAAAACATAAGTGATCTTATCCTAAGGTACACCTCACTTATTAAATATCCCCAGCAGAGTCGCCAGTTCTGTGATCGGTGGAAATAGAACTGACTGTTTTAGAATGCTGGTTCGCGTTTATGTTTCGCAAAATGTCGCGGTAAGCAAGAGTCGCCACCGTCTTTTATTTTCTCCAACAAGGAAAGGACAAAAGCACAGCAAAATTCCTTTTCGAGATGTTTCTCGGGTTCGGGAGGTAGATTATAGAAAGGGAAGGTGTTAGCACCCTTTCTATCCGTGGTTATCCACGGGCTCTTAGGTACTTGCTCACTATGTTTTCAAAAGGTTTTGCTTTTCTTGTGTTTGTGGGTTTTGAAAAAGTTATGTTTGAAAACTTCGATTTAACTCTTGTATCTGTCCTCAAGAGTGTATGAAGTGTTTGTTTGAAAACTTTGTTTGAAAAGTGTAAGTGCGAAAAGTATTTTTGTTTTGAAAGAGAAAGTACCTAAGAACCTCTACCTACTCAAAAGGAATTAAGTTGTGTAAATGTCCTTTAGACAGTGCCATCCCACTATTGAGAAGTAGGTAGCACCGTCGTTGGAGTTTTCGGGTCAATTCGATTAAAGGGACATGTGGTCACTAAAGCAATGGTAGGACGCCTTAGCGGTAACCCTAATGTCCTAGATCATTTTTTTATCGAGGCAACCGTTTCGAGGCAACTTTGATCTTTAGACAGGAGGGCGACCTCTAAAACACCCTATACTCAATGACCACGTCGAGGCAACCAAGTGAGGCATACCCTAGGAGTGGCATGTGCGAGTGTGTCAGGTTTCAGTTATGTTATCTTTGTACATGTTATGGTGAGATACGATTGATTTTAATTTAAGAGAGATCTTGTCATGCATAGCCTAGTTAGCATACATCTAGCAGTTAATATTTGCGGAAAATAAAACTAAGCTATTACAAGGCGTCAGGTATTTACATCGCCAAAAGCAAACCCTTGAAAATTAAATGCGGAAAATTAAATGAAAGCGATAAAAAATGTCCTAATTAAAGCTATTACATCCTCGAAGCAAATACAATTATATGATAAAAAAAATGAATCAAAAATAATATGCGCGAGGGAAAAAAATGAATCGGAGAGTTTTTAGGGTTTTGACCCCTTTTTGAGAAAGAAAGAGATTTTTCATTATTTTGCATTTAATTAAATTAAACCTAAAGAAATATTTTTTGGGTTTTTTTGAATGTTTAAGAAAATAAAAATAAAAGGATTAAAATTGTCAAGAACCCTAATTCTACATTGATTTTTATTTATTGCAAAAAGTATTAAAATTAACCTAATTGAAACTAAATTAATTATGTTAGTATTTATTTACAAAATAACTAATTAAGGGTGAAATTAATTTTAATAAATAATAATAAAAAATATTATATTTTAGTTTTCTGATTTTATTATGAAAAAAAATTAATTGGGTTAATTAAGTAATAATAATAATAATTAATAGTAAAATAATTAAATGAAAAATATAAAAGAAGAAAAAAAGGAATAACCCAGGGGGTGATGGGCCCAAGTGGAGGTGTCTTTGGCAATTTCCAGGCCCACTAGCATTTCAGCCACGTTGACTTTGGTGGTTTTCCACACGCCTGTTGACTGGGGAGTATGGTGATCTCCCACTCATGTCCACTGGATCTATGCCTGAAGCCACATGGCGCATTGATATTTGAGGTGCATGGTGGATTACCTTTGGAAATCTGCATGTGAATACATAAAGAAAAAATGGAATAAGTGTTTTGGGGGACCTGGGATTCGAACCCAGGTCCCAATGGACTATGCACGCGCGCTCAACCAACCCAACTGCATTGTTTAATTGTTAGTATAATAAAGATTAATTATAATATACATAAATCAATTAATATGCTGGCAAAAATAAAAAACGCGCTTAAGTTTTAAACTGGCCAATCATGCTACGACGCGTTATCGTCTTCTTCATCAAAATTACTGGTTATTTACCTGCAGATTTTTATCCGCAGAAAGTTTCGTAGGTTCTTCCTAAAATCGTCCCTAGGCTGCAAAAATCCATTCCAAGACCATGGTTGATCTCGTCTCCATCTCCTGATCACTCCTATACCAATTATTGTGGCCAATTTTCCCTGCATTGAAAACGCCTAAAAAGCAAGCACATAAACCCTAGAATCGGGTATCACAGTATAGGGCATAAAAACAAAATTGGCTATTGCGATCGTGTTAGAAATCAAACAATGAACATGAATATGCCAACGTTTTGAAGAAAAAGTGCAAGAATTGAGAGTTTCGATTTCGTGTTCAGGGGCCAGTTTGCGAGGACTTACAGCGCTTTGTAGGTGGTTTCAGGACGTGGTTTTGATCGCTTTAGCTTCAGTGGATGGCAAGGAAGGGTACTACGTTCTTCTTTTTGTCTGAAAATGCCTCCAATATCGTTCTTGATCTCCCACTTTTCCAACAATTTTTCAGTTTTGGTTTCTTGATTTTTGGCAGCTTCAGGTCGTGAATTAGGTTTAGGAGGCTTGCTTGCATATATGGCCATCAGTCTAGGTCAAAATTTGGGCTTTTATCCATGTATATGGGAGAATTAGGTTTGCACTTTTTCACCATTGACAAACTTTCCGAATATGGCCAAATCTGAAATTTTGTGCACAAATAAGCCCTAGCACGAATTGGTTAGTTGTCGCATGATATATGAAAGATGTACAAATCACAAAGATACTATTCCATTGATTTTTAGATTTTATTTGAATTATTATAGATTTAAAATGAATTAAATCAATAAAAATTAAATAAAATAGAAAAATAAATGTTTGGTCATGAAATCAAGCATGGGACACGTGTGTGGCATGACAAGGCTGAATCAAGTGGAAGAAAGTGGGCCCTTTTGTCAAAAGTTGGAGTTTTGAGGATAGTTGACTTTTGCAAATTCATGAAAATTTCCCAAATTCTCCAATGCACAACTTACTCAATTTTGATCATATGACCATGTTCTTTGACATTTTGGAAAACTCTTGAAGTCCTCTAACCAATGCCTTTTGTCCCATGTCATTTGGATTTACCAATCTCAAGTTATGGCCTTTGACTCAAAGTGTACTTTTGTTGACTTTTGAAATTGACCTATAATGTAAAAATTGGTAACTTTTTGTGAGAGAATTTTCTAATCTTGGAGTGTGAAGATGGATTATATTAAATTTCATCCTCTTCAAAATGAGCTTTGGATGGAATTTTTCTGACAAGCCATGAAAGAGTTATGCCCTGGTCAAGATACAGTTGACTTTTCTACTGTCCAAAAATAGTAATTTTTGCATCTTGATGATTTTTGAGCTATTCTTGTGGAATCATGATCAAGGCTTTATCAAATGATGATTGTGAACTCAAAATGAGATGTTGACCAAAAATTCTGACTTTTGACTGCAAAATGACCATTTTGCCCTTGCAGTTGACTGTAGATCAAATGGAGCTTTTGACTGTGCAACTTGGCACTGTGAGTCTTGAAACTTGGCATGTAGGTGCTTGAGAATGTATATAGGCCTATGAGACTTGATTGAACCATTGAGAACCCCAAATTCCTTAAAAGAACCAAAACCCTAATTTCAGCTGTCTTAGGAGGTGATTTGACTGTACAACCCTTGAGCCATTTTGAGCAATTTGAAGATCATTCTTGACAAATCTTGAGAAATATGGGAGGGCAAATTTTGGGGTACAACAGTTTCCACTGTTCAATTTTCTTAAACCTGAGGATGTAGATTGGCTTGCGTGCCTTTCGTGATCCGAAGGTGGAAGATAATTGAACACTGGAGTGCCTAGAAATTTGCACTCGCATGGTGTAGTATCAGCAATGTGATGTCGGGAATGGGCTTACAGGTTCCATTTGGAGATTGTTGGTAGGAGGATGGGCTTACAGATGCCATCTGGAGATTGTTTGTTGAATTGTTATCTTGTAAGTTGAAAGAAGGAACCTGTGTAGGGTTTCCTGACGATGAGTCTGTGTGAAACTGCATCCTGTGTAGGGTTGACTGATGATGAGTCCGTGTGAGACTGCATCTTTGGAAAGAGAGAACCTGTGTAGGGTTTCTTGATGACGAGTCTGTGTAAAACTACGTCTTGAAGAGAGGGAACTGGTGTAGGGTTGCCTGATGAGGAGTCCGTGTAAAACTTCATCTGGAGTTGAGAAGGAACCGGTGTAGGGTTGTTTCGGGATAAGTTTGTGTGAAACTTCAGGATGAACCGGGGTAAGGTTACTTTGAGATAAGTTCGTGTGAAACTTCAGGATGAACCGGGGTAAGGTTATTGTGAGATAAGTTCGTGTGAAACTTCAGGATGAACCGGGGTAAGGTTATTGTGAGATAAGTTCGTGTGAAACTTCTGGAGGAACCTGAGTAAGGTTATTGTGAGATAAGTTCGTGTGAAACTTCTGGAGGAACCTGGGTAAGGTTACTTTGACGATGAGTTCGTGTGAAACTGCATCTTGGAACGAGAAGGAACCGGTGTAGGGTCGTCTGATGATGAGTCCGTGTGAAACTGCATCTTGGAAGGAAGGAAACCTGTGTAGGGTTGACTGATGATGAGTCCGTGTGAAACTGCATCTTCGGAAAGAGAGAACCTGTGTAGGGTTTCTGATGATGAGTCTGTGTGAAACTTCATCTGAAAGAGAAGGAACCAGTGTAGGGTTGCTTCATGATGGTCAAGTAGATAATTGTCCTGTCTGGTTTCAGGTATTTAACCTACGATCAGTCGTCCACAAAATTTTCCTGGCTTGTTACATGTATTAATCTGGAATTAGTCGTCCACCGATGCTTTTCCTGGCTTGTTACAGGTATTAATCTGGGACTTGGAAAGGTTGATGGTAGCCATCTTTTGATTGACCTTTTCCTGAAAAGGCAAAATGTTAGCTGTATGCAATGTCATGATGTATGAGATGCATGATGTCATGATGTTCTCCAGAATAAATGAGGTCGTGTCGTATGCACTTTATCATGTATGTAAATAGGAGATGTGAAATATGATATGTTTATGAATGTATTTTCGTCTGGGAAAATAAATCCTTGACAAATGTCGGGGAGTATGTTAAATCTTGGGCTGATATTGAAGAGTCTGGTTGAATTCTTCGTTTCCACTGGGGATGATGCACGAAGATGATTGCAGGAATAAACCTGTAGGAGAAGATGAATCCGTTGGGGAATAAACCTGGTGAAGAGATTACCCTGCGGGGAATTACTCTGTGGGGAAGAGGTACTTCGCTGAGATTTTAACGATAACTCCGCTGAGGACTCCATTAATAAGCTCTGTTGAGGATTTTGATGATGAACTCCGCTGGGGATAGAAAGAACTTCGCTGAGGATGATCTTTCAGTTGCAACTTGCTGAGGATAACCCAGTTAGACTCTTGTGGGGATAACCTTCTGAATATGGCTGGGGAGATACATTCGCACTCTGCAGGGGACAAGCTTCCAGAATCTACTGGGGAAGATGATTCAACTCTGGCGGGGAAGCTTTTTAGATTGCGCTGGGAAATGGCTCCACTGGGGGTATCTTGTATTCCTCCGGGGAACATTCTTATACTCTGTTGAGGAATATTAAGACTGCCGGGGATGCTTGCTGAGGAATATCTATATACTCCGCTAGGGAATATTAAGATCTACTGGGGATACCCAACTTCTTTAGGGCTGATGATAGATTAACTCTGCTTGAGGAGAGCATTGCTGATTCGTTCATAGTTGCAAGTCTCAGCGGGGGAGAGCTACCATTACTGTCTTACTCGGCGGGGAGTGAAAGTATCTTGGTCATATTCTTCAGCCGAACCTACCTTGGTACCTTGGTGGACAGAGCGACTGTACAGTTCAGACAATTCTTATTGCCCCAGTTTCTGCGGGAGAAGAAGGTCTATGAGGTGCTTGATAACTGCCGATTGACAAATCTTCTTCTGGTAGGCAAGTGACGAGATGACGGGACATAGTCGTACACTTTGATCCCTAATTTTTGCCTGGACCGCCCTTTCGGGTTTTCAGTCCACCGGGATACCCTTTTTTGCCCAAGCCGCCTTTTCAGGTTTTCGACTTGTCGGGTGTACAAATTTTTTTATTTTCATCCCTTATTTTTGCCCGAACCCTTTTGGTTCGCCCGGAAGCCCTTATTTTTGCCTAGGCCAGTCGACCTAGCGGGTCTTTGATTATGCGTATAATTTTTTGACTATGTCCACGTTCTCAGAGTGCAGGGAGTTGTCACTGTCGGTAGTGTTGTGTTGCCATACTACCAGAAGATCTTTGTTTGATCATGCAAGATTCGTTGCTGGAATTCATGTCCAATGCCCCAAGTGACTCAGGCGGAGATTTGCCCCCTGACTATTGGGCATCTTAAGAGATTCCTCGAATCTTGACTTGACTGCCCCAGATGATGGACAATGATCATGTCTGCCCCTTAGTTGGAAGTTTTTTTTCCGCTTGAGGTGACTCTTTTTGTTGAGATGGTTTTTGTTCACTAGATATTCGTCGTGCGAATTTCTCTACTGTTAAAAAAATAGTCATATGCAAACAATATTATTTTAAGAATGCAAAGCTTATGTCTGTCTTGAAGTTTTTGAAAATGCAGTTTTCAATAAAACAAGTGAATTTTTGTAAAACGCAATGTCAACTCAAGATTTTACAGCGAGCCCTACAGGAGTCAGGATACCTTTTGTAACAGTATGCTTTCGAACTAACCCCTGCTTCAGCTAGGACTTTTAAGGGTTATAACGTGGCCTGGTTCACGGTTTAAGAAACAAAGGACAAAGGCTCAAATTTTATTTGTACCCACCCGTTCTTCGTGATGTTCTTCCATCCTAAACTCAGCTAATCGTGCATTAGATCTTATTTGAGTCTTTACTCTGATATTCCGGTGATGGTTCGGATACTGATAGTTTATTTTGAATAGGCAGTCATTTCCTTTTTTCTTGTTGAGGGTTTGTAGGACCTCTTTCTTTTCGATTTTATTATCCCTGTCTTTTTGCCTGAACTGTTTCTTTTGTGATTACAGTCAGCGGGATGCCCCAGTTTTTGTAAGTCTCCTTCATAGGTTTTGACTTATTGGGCTTTTATTTTGAGAGATAATGACTGCTTGTCCTTACGATTATACGGAACCATCACTGTCTTTTGTCTCGGAAATACTTCTTTGATGTCATTCATTGTGCACCTGGATCAACTGAGAATGCTACCCTGCCCCAGGTTATGATTAAGGGTTTTAATTTGTGAAAAGAAAAACTCCAACTTCTTTGGCTCAAAGGGGTTGACTAGGGATTATCTTCCTTATAACTCCACTGTTCAGGATTTGAAACAATTCCTGTACTTCATCAGTGGGGTCTGTTCAAAAGCATACTTTAAAGATCGTGGTATTATTTTCGTCATCCTCCCTCAAAAGGCTTAGAATTTTTTTTTAATCGAGAGTTGAACATCACAAAAAGGAAATATGAAGTAATTTTAAGCATAGTGAAAACAATTAATTCAAAACAGACATGTGTAATGCATTAATGAAATAAAAGAGTTTGACATGATAATTGTTTGAATAAGCAAAGAAAAATACAACTTTAGAATTCAAATGAACAAAAGTGCTTTCAATCCTAGCCGTGTTTTGGCAAGGGAGCAGTAATCACATTGGGAGTCTCAGGAGGCTCGAATTCAATCTCTTTAGCGTCAATCATATTCTGAATTTTGTATTTCAGCGCCCAACAATCGTTAGTATCATGCCCCGGGCTATCGGAATGATAAGCGCACCTTGTATCTGGGTTGTAGTTAGGAGAAGAAGTCTTAGGGTTCGGATGAGGGTTTATCACCGAAATCAGATTCATTTTCAACATGTGCTGCAATGCTTGTGACAATGGCATGTTGATGTTGGTGAACTGTCTTTTAGGCGCGTCTGGCCTTTGTTGATTTCCCTTTTGCTGTTGTCGATGTGCCGCAGAACCAGAGATCAAGACTGCCCCTACGTGTTGGTCACGACGACTCTTTTGACGGTACACAACATTGGACTCTTTCTTCCCACTGTAAGGATTTTTGTGAGCATCGGAAGGTGTAGCTTCTTGAATCTTCCCACTTTTGATGCCAGCTTCAATTCTTTCCCCAGTCAAGATAATTCTTTCCCCATTGAGAGTCCCTTACTGCTTGTATCATAACTTTACAGATCAGAGTATCAGAGATTCTGCTTCACAATGTTGGTGCATTAAGAAGTTGTAACAGAACTTCTTCATATAAGCATGTCACACAGATTTGCTTCTAAGAAGGATGCGTCTGATTATATCATAATGCTCTCATCTTCTATGCTCGCATAATCAGAACTTCTAGTGATGTTCTGGCAGATCGTCTATACTCCTTACATCAGACTATCTTTTTCACATCAGAATTTCTTGTATATAAAGATACTTTTATTAGCGAGCATACTTGTTCTTTATTTATATATATATATATATATATATATATATATATATATATATATATATATCATGTGTTTGTTATCATCAAAATTCTTACAGGGATGTAGAACCAAATTATGTTCTAACAATCTCCCTCTTTTTTATGATGACAAAAACTTGTATATTTTGATGGAATATAAAGAACAAAGAATAAAAATCTCCCCCTGAGTAGAATCCTCAAATAAAGAGAAAATAAAATACTTCCCTGAAGATCGTCTGATAACACATATTTTCTTCTGATAGGAGTCAAAATATATTTCATTCTCCCCCTTTATGTCAATTATCAAAAAGTAGGAAAAACTCTATTTGTCTTTCTTTGATAGGTGTTGCTTGAGAAGGTGTGACATCCTCTTCTAGATTCAATTGAGATTCTATAGGGAGCATCTGATGTTGTATTCTCATTATCATTCCTAATAGTTCCAGAGCCAATAACCTTTTCTTTCTGATTGCCTCTGAAACCTGCGATTCTTCCAGATTTAATTTCATGGCTTTGGAACATATGCTTTCTTCCTGCCATGTGTAGAGAGCATCCAGAATCCAGGTGTTAGGACTGATGTTTCAACCTTAACATAGATTATTTTATTCTTTGGTACCCATATCTTTTTGGGTCCATGATTGTTAGAGTTTCCAAAATTCTGTTTGAATTTTGGTTTAGCATAAAACACCTTACTGATATATTTTATATCATGTGTTTGCACAGTAGTGAAGTGAGAATAAAGAGGAGTTTGTTTAATAACCAAATCCTTAACTTTCTTAGGTTGGGATACTTTACCTTTGTATCCTATACCTTTTCATCCATTTCTGCTGACTCCATAGATCATTGAAGCCATCTTACTTCTATCTATGTTTTTAGCGAGGAATTTCTGAAAGTAATGGTCATATTCCTTTATGATCTTATCAGGGTTACTAGGAACTTCTGAGATGGTTTCCTTCTGAGTATTTTGTAATTCATTTTCAAGTTTTGAAATTTTTTCTTTCAACTCAGAGTTTTCCAATCTCAGAGTCTTAGTTTCTTTAGAGTCAGAAACTAGATCCTTTTTTAGGTTCTTGTTTATGACTCGAAGTTTCTGATACCTTTCTAGAATTTATGACAGACTCTCTTCTAATTGAGATCTAGAAAAGTTAGAAAATACCTCTTCTGACTCTGAGTCTGATTCTGATTTTGATTCAGAGGATTCAGAGACATATGATAATTTGTTTTTTTGAGCTATATTGGATCGTTCATATTCTGATTCTGTTCCATCTTCAGAAGATTCAGAATCATCCCACGTTGCTATAAGATTTTTCTTATTTTCCTTAGAGAGCTTCTTTTTAGGTTTCTCTATTTGGAGATTTGGACAGTTGCTCCTGTAGTTACCTTGTTCATTGCATTCATAACAGATAATTTTTCTGTTACTAGATTTCCTGTATCCAGAAGATTGTTCAAAGTCATTCCTTGTTCTTCTGGAGTTTCTGAATTTCCTTTTCCCGTGCTTCCACAGCTTATTGATTCTTCTGGATAGAAGGAACCGTTCATCTTCTTCTGACGAGGATTCATCAGAGTTTTCTGCTTCTGCTTTTTCCTGCAAAAATTCGGTTTCATATTTATTTGATTTTAGAGCGAGAGACTTACCTTGCTTCTGGAGCTCATCATCTTCTAACTCTATCTCATGACTTCTGAGAGAAATGACAAGTTCTTCTAGAGAGATTTTGTTCAGATCTTTTGCTAGTTTGAGAGTAGTGACCGTGGGTCTCCATTTCCTTGGTAAACTTCTGATGATCTTATTTACATGATCATCAATTAAGTACCCTTTGTCCAGAACTTTTAGCCCAGCCACTAGAATTTTAAATCTTGAGAACATTATTTCAACGGTTTCATCTTCTTCCATTTTGAAAACTTTATACTTCTGAATAAGCTCGAGAGCTTTGGTTTCTTTGACTTGTGTTTTTCCTTCATGCGTCATTCTCAAGGAATCAAACATATGTTTAGCTGACTCTCTGTTTGTGATCTTCTCATACTCTGAGTATTAGATGGCACTCAAGAGAATAGTTCTGGCCTTGTGATGATTTCTGAAATCTCTCTTTAGATGATCTGTCATTACTTTTCTGTCAATATTCTGACCACTTTCATCAACCGGATGCATGTACCCATCCGTCAACATATCCCAAAGGTCAGCGTCACACGCTAGGAAGAAACTTCTGATTATGTCTTTCCAATAATCAAATTTTTCAACGTCAAATATTGGGGGTCTGCTGCTGATTCTGTCTTTCTCATCATGATAATCCTTGTTGATGTTCTGACTTGGTCCCACGATAGTGTTTTTCCTCCTTGGATCTTTTTCTAACACGGTTAAGTGTTTGCACCTAGATCCAGATGCTCTGATACCAATTGAAGAAGGGAAAAACACAAGAAGGGGGGTTGAATTGGGATCTCAAAATTCAATGAAAAGAACACGTTGATTTTTATCCTGGTTCGTTTGAACTCAAACTACTTCAGTCCACCCCCTAAGGTGATTTCGCCTCTCTCCAATGAGGTCTTAATCCACTAATCAATCTTGATTACAAATCTACTTTGACAACTGCCAAAGTCTTCTTGAGTCTAAAATCACAACCCAGTTTTCTCAAGGAATTACAAAATAATATAATTGAGTGTGTACAAATATGTTTTCTAAATAAAACAATATCACAACCATGATGTATTACACAATTTAAGATTTCTAGGTACAACTGGGTAAATATGCTTTTCTTTTACGTGCGCAGTAGTTCGTCACTGAATTCTTCTTTTGTGTCTTCTTTATATAGGTCATGCAACAATGACACAAAGAAGATGCTTTTGGAATGTTTATAACCCGAATTAATGAACTTTCCAAACCAGGAGATCCTTGGTTATTTGTAGCCGTTGATTTTGATATTTCATTGATAAATTTTAACGCTTCAGAACTTCTTACGTCAAAGGATGAATGTCACCGTTGGGAGTCCCTTACTGCTTGTATCAGAACTTTACAGACCAGAGTATCAGAGATCCTTCTTCACAGTGTTGGCGCATTCAGAAGTTGTAACATAACTTATTTATATAAGCGTGTCACACAAATTTTCTTCTAAGAAGGATGCGTCTGATTATATCATAATGCTCTCATCTTCTATGCTCGCATAATCAGAACTTCTAGTGATATTCTGGCAGATGGTCTATGCTCCTTACATCAGAACATCTTTTTCACATCAGAACTTCCTGCATATAAAGATACTTTTATTAGCGAGCATACTTGTTCTTTATATATATATATATATATATATATATATATATATATATATATATATATATATATATATATATATATATATATATATATATATATATATATATATATATATATATATATATATATATATATATATATATATATATATATATATATATATATATATATAATGTGTTTGTTATCATCGAAACTCTTACAGGGATGTAGAACCAAATTATGTTCTAACAGAAGATTCCAAAAGAGAGTAAGCACCAACTGAAGAAACAAAGTCCTACTTTAAGGCTTAATTTCACTGGGAAGAAACATGGCTTAAAAATAATCAAAGCAAAATCTGATAGCAATAAACCGATACAGTTGCAGGGATATAATAAACTCCTTCAGGCTTCAGTGGGGAATATCATACAGACTTAGCTAGGGAAGACAATGCCTCATCGTCTAGACTTCAACTGGGAGTGCCGTATTGACTTCACTAAGGAAGACAATGCCACATAGTCGAGGGGAGTCCAAATACATTCTTCAATAACAAGAGTAGTGGTTGTATAAACTTCTCTGGGGAAATTAGAGAAACTTTATAAGGATATTAAAACTTAAAGGGAAACATCATCCTTAATTCATCTAGGGAGACTTAAGAAGTTAACACTACAACAAGAAGTCAAAATTGTGGGGATTTTAAATCAAACTCAACACATGGTGAGAGAAAACCCAAAAAGTTGTCATTTGTCTCAACACTTCTCAAAAAAGATAATGCTCTTGTCTAGCTGTTCGTGAGTTCACAACAACAACACTGTTATAACTGGAGAGAGTAATGCTCTTCGAGAGATTCTACATAAATTCTCAACATACAAAGGGAGATAGAATCCAACAACTATTCAAATGCTACACAACTTTACAATCTCTTCTTGATCACAACCCAGTTGGGGAAAGAATAACACTCAGCTAGAGAAATCCGCATCAAGACCTAACTGTGGAATATGGGATAGAGGTATCAAACCACCCAAACTAACACCACATGTCAAGTGGTATGAAATTTAACTATCCAAGGAACAATCACATATGGACTATGCGCATATCAGCAAGAGTAACCCGAGAATACTTCTTGGGGAATATTTTCAAAACTTCGGAGTTTGTCCATCCTTGGAACCACTACTTTTGTCCCGCTTGAATCAAAGAATTGAAGTAAAAAGTAATTTTCAAATTCTTTTCAAAAACATGTTTTTATTATTAAGTCTTTTTGTTTTGACAATTACTATCAGTAATAAATTAAAATTTTGTAGATAGAATAAAATAAGAACTATAAAGAATTGGATACATGCTCAAAATTTATTAATAGAATGGTAGTCCGTAAATGGCGTAACTCCATGGATTATTACAAAGTTTTGGAAAATTGTAAGTACATGGAAAAGATACATTGAAACATAATGACCACTATTTTTCCTAACAACTTTGAACTCCTTAGAATAGGCTTCTGTTGAAGTGTGATGAGAATCCGAGAAGATTGTTGCTTCAATGATCAAGTCTTTTCTAATGCAGTTACTTGCCAGGAAATCCCTAACTTTTGCCTAGGTTTCCTAATCAGTGGTTTTTCCACCTATATTTACAGTTGGATTTAGTTATAGTTTCTTTATTTTGTCTAGTGTTTTATTTCATTTTATATGTTTTATGTGTTGGTTGTGTATTTTGTTGTTTTCAAGTTCAGAGGAATAAAACCAGGAAAATCAGTGCAAAAAGTGCAAATTCAGAGTGTCGGAGGAAGTCTCAGAAACGAAGCTACAGGGTGCCTGACACGGCCACCTGTTTCACCTGACACGGGCCATGTTAGGAGAAGATGCACAACTTTCAGACAAGAGGCAGAGGTTGACACGGGTTCCCATGTCAGCTGACACGGCCCGTGTAAGAAGGTATGGGTAAGAGCATGATTAGAAGCGAGAAACATAGGCTGACACGGGTGCCCGTGTCGCATGACACGTCCCGTGTTGACTAAGGTGCTAGGAATTCTGATTTTTGGAGTTTTAAATGTCTTGGATCTTTAAGGGTACTTTGGACATGTTTTGCATTGATGAGGGATGACCTATTACTATTAAAACTTGTTTGTGAGAAGGAGACGGGGACTTTTTGAACGAAGAAAATTAGGAATGATAAAGATTTGGGCTTTCAAAAGATTTGGAGACGAAGATTCCTTCATACGCAGAAGCAATTGAAGATCGAAGAATCCTCACCTTTTATAATGTCTAATTTTATTATTGCATTTCTTTTTAATACTATGAGAGGCTACCCCCCCCCCCCCCCCCCCCCCCCCCCAAATGCTAGGGGTGTCCCTAATTTGCCAATGTATTGATTTTGAATTCTTGGTTTTGATATAATAATTAATTTTCAATTTAATTGTTTAATGTTCTTATGCATTTCCTATTGGATAAATAGGGATTGATCCACGGTTAACAATTAGGGCTGGACTGCCATTGTTAAGGTTTTAAACAATTAGACTATAGTAGATATCTCCTAGGACTAGGGATTACCATATAGGTCACCAGTAAAATCTTGATAACATAAATGTTTGGTTTCATCATAATTCACTAAGGACTTATGTATTAGGATGAAGGACCAAAGGTTTTCCCACTAAGGACTTAAGGGAATACACACTAAAGATTCGATAGTTGAAAGTAATGAACTTGTTGAAGAGATAAAGAGTGAAGGTTAATATAGGGTCAAATCACACACTTGCTCTAGCACGCTCCTCGTATCTGTTAAAAAGCCAATTTATATTTCTGCTATTTGTCAAGTGACAATTTCAAAACCAAAACCCCAAGTTAAGTTTTTGTTTAATTGAACCATACATTAAACTTGGAAATTCTGTGCAGTCCTTGAGATTGATACTTTCGGGTTTTCAACTTAGTGAGTTATTCTTTTATTTCTT
This sequence comes from Vicia faba, assembly GCA_948472305.1. Taxonomy (NCBI): domain Eukaryota; kingdom Viridiplantae; phylum Streptophyta; class Magnoliopsida; order Fabales; family Fabaceae; genus Vicia; species Vicia faba. The sequence continues at coordinate 83,220 of CATIWC010002290.1, read as the reverse complement.
TAGGAAAAGTATTTCTTGTTTACGTTAGTATTCATGGGAAGAGGGAACTCCTCACCATCCATAGTTTCAAGAATCAATGCACTTCCAGATAAGGCTTTCTTTACAACATATGGGCCTTCATAATTAGGAGTCCACTTTCCCATATAATCAGCATTAAAATACATGATCTTTATGAGCACGGGGCCGCCTTATCTGAACTCACGAGGCTTGACCTTCTTATCAAAATCTTTCTTCATTCTTCTTTGATATAACTGACCATGACATAATGCCGTCATTCTCTTTTCTTCAATTAAATTCAACTGGTCAAACCTGCTCTGGACCCATTCAGCCTCTGACAACTTGGTTTCAACTATTACACGCAAAGAGGGAATCTCAACCTCAATTGGGAGCACTGCTTCCATACCATACATAAGAGAGAATGGGGTTTCCCCTATTAAAGTGCAAACGGATGTACGATACCCATGCAAAAAAAAATGGAGCATCTCATATCAATCTTTATAGGTAACAACCATCTTCTGGATAATCTTCTTAATTTTTTATTAGCAGCTTCAACAGCCACATTCATCTTAGACCTGTAAGGAGACGAGTTATGATGGACAATCTTAAATTCTTCACAAAGTTCTATCATCATCTTATTATTCAAATTTGAGCCGTTATCAGTGATAATCCTACTTGGCACACCAGACCAACATATAAGATTGTTCTTGATAAAGCGTACTACCACCTGCTTGGTGACATTAGCATAAGAAGTTGCTTCCACCCACTTGGTGAAGTAGTTAATTTCAACTAACATGAAACGATGTTCATTCAACGCCTTGGGTTCAATTATTCCAATCATATAAATACTCCACATAGAAAAAGGCCGTCGGGGAAGAAATAACATTGAGAAGCATTGGAGGCACATGAATCTTGTCAGCATAAATCTGACACTTCTGGCACTTCTTTGCAAATTTGTAACAGTCATATTCCATTGTCATCCAATAGTAACCTGCCCTAAGCATCTTCTTTTCCATAGAATGTCCATTAGCATGGGTTCCAAAGGAACCTTCATGAATCTCATGCATTAACATGTCCGCTTCGTGTCTATCCACGCATTTGAGTAAGACCATGTCATAATTTCTCTTGTATAACACATCTTCATTAAGGAAAAAGCTACCTGACAACCTTCTCAATGTCTTTTTATCTTTGTTGGATGCACCAAGCGGGTATTCTTGAGTCTGGAGGAAATGCTTGATATCATAATACCGAGGTTTTTCTTCTGATGTCCCCTCTATGGAAAACACATGAGCTGGTCTATCAAGATGTCGAACTGTAATCTGAGGTACATCATTCTAAGCATTTACTTAGTACAGGGAAGCCAAAGTGGCTAAAGCATCTGCCATCTGATTCTCATCTCTGGGAATATAATGGAATTCAAATTTATTGAAGAAAGGTAATAATATTCTTGCATAATATTTATAGTGAATCAAGCCAATGTGACGAGTCTCCCATTCTCCTTTGATCTGATTTATTACCAAAGTTGAATAACCATATACATCAAGAATTTTGATTCTGAGATCTATAGCCTCTTCAAGACCCGTGATATAAGCTTCATACTTCGCCATATTATTGGTACAATCAAATGTTAACCTCGCAGTAAAAGGGATATGTGACCCATGGGGAGTGATAATCATGGAACCAATTCCTTTTCCATAAGCATTTACAGCTCCATTAAACATTATACCCCATCAGGATTCAGGATCAGGACCTTCCTTAGGCAAAGGCTCATCACAATCTTTAACTTTCAAATACATCACATCCTCATCTGGGAAATCACACTTAACAGACTGATAATCATCAATCAGTTGGTGAGCAAGAAACTCCGCCAACACACTGCCTTTAATAGCCTTCTAAATACGGTATTTAATATCATATTCAGACACCATATCTTCTAACGAGAAATTCTTCCAGTAGGAGAAGGCTTTTCAAAAATATACTTAATTGGATCCATTTTGGAAATCAACCAAGTAGTGTGATTCAACATATATTGTCGCAATCGCTTCGCCGCCCAGGCCAAAGCACAAATTTTTTTCTAGCATACAATACCATGACTCAGTCAGTGAACTTCTTGCTCAAATAATAATTGGTATATTCTTTTCTTCATGTTTTATCTTGTTCTCCCAAAATACAGCCCATGTTGTTATCCAACATAATCAGATACATAATCAATGGTCTTCCTTCAACATGAGGGAGCAAGATAGGAGGCTCAAGCATATACTCTTTAATGCTTTCAAATGCCTTTTGGAAATCATCCATCCACACACAATCTTGATCTTTCTTTAATAGCTTAAAGATTGGTTCACATGTTGCAGTCATATGGGAAATAAATATGGAAATGTAATTTAAACATCCAAGGAAGCCTCTAACTTGCTTTTCAGTTCTTGGTGCAGGCATTTCTTGAATTGCCTAAACTTTATCAGGATCGACTTCAATTCTTTTTTGGCTGACAATGAAACCTAACAACTTTCCTGAATGAACACCAAAAGTACACTTTTTTGGATTCAAGCGGAGACAATACTTCCTCAAGCGTTGAAACAATTTCAACAAGTCTTCCATATACCCTTCCTCAGTACGAGATTTGTCGATCATATAATCAACATATACTTCGATTTCCTTATGCATCAGATAATTGAATAGGGTTGTCATAGCCCTCTAGTACATTGCACCAGTATTCTTTAACCCGAAAGGCATCACTCTGTAATAGAATGTTCCCCAGGGTGTGATAAATGCTGTTTTTTACACGTCCTCAAGATCCATCCTAATTTTATTGTATCTGAAAAATCCGTCCATGAACGAGAACACTTTGAATTTTGTTGTGCTATCAACCAATATATCAATATGGGCAATGGGAAATCATCTTTTGGACTTTCTTTATTTAAATCTCTATAATCAACACACGTGTGGACTTTTCCGTCTTTCTTTGGTACTTGAACAATATTGGCAATCCACTGAAGGTACATTGATGTCACAAGAAAACTAGCATCAATCTGCTTCAAAACCTTTTCTTTAATCTTCACTACCATGTCAGGATGAGTTCTTCGCAGCTTCTGCTTGATTGGTGGATATTCTAGCTTTAACAGCAAATGATGTTCCACAATATCGGTGTCTGATCCAGGCATGTCTTGATAAGAACAAGCAAAGGTATCCACATACTCTTTCAGCAACTCAATCAACCTTCTCTTCACATCGGGATGAAGCAGTGCCCCAATCTTGAATTTTTTTTAATCTTCTTATGAACCCAAGTTAATCGTCTCCAACAGCTCTTTATATGGCTGAATGGTATTTTCCTCGCGCTCAAGCAACTGTGAAACATCTTCTTGAATTTCATCATATTCTTCTTCTTCTTCAGCCACATACACAGGATATTTAAAGTTGGGAGAGCGTGCAGGTTCATTGCATTAAATGGGTTTTTTAATTAATATGCACATATGATTTATGATTGATTTTAGAAACTGACACATGTAACAAGTGATTATGAAAATTTGTTTACAGTTTTTATTTATTTCGAAAGGTTTTTTCTGATTACCATTTTTCAAGAAAAAACTGAAAATAAAGACACAATTTAGAAATAAAAAACAACTTTTATTAATGATCTTAAACTTCAAAACAAAAGACACGCCCATACAACATCACTTTCGCCTTGGGCAGAGTGAAAGACTTTTGAAAAGACAAACAAAAACAAATTACTTTGAAATGTGAATGCAAGAAGGAACATCAACACTGATTCAATTCTGGATTTTAACTCCATGTGTCACAAAGTTTGGCATCTCTTTCTCTGGCTCATCTTCGAGAATAACATTGATCTTTGGAGTAGTTAGATGGAGATATCCTGCACTGTGAAAGATGTCTTGATATTTACTCAAAATTCACTTCGGCTTCACAACTTCATTCTTCATGGAGAAACCAAAACCAGTCCCATTCTTGTTCACATGTGGATAAATAACCTGCCCACACCTTGTTAGGGCCTTCTGAACTACTGTTGCGCATCCTTAAATAAGGTGATAAAATCTTCATTCTTCCTTATATTATCAATAGACAAAGCATGGAAGTGAGTTCCAACAGCGATTTCATCAGCTTCTACAATTCTATAGGAAGACAAATGAGGTATCAACAGAGCTTTCTCACCATTCACAGTAACTACCTTTCCTTCACGGATAAATTTCATGCAAGGATGGAGTAACAGCTCATGCTTCATGGATTCAGGGTCGCCCCAATAAACAACTATAGGGTCGGACAATATCCATAACCTAAAAGGTGATTTGGAATAAGTGCAGACCTATGTGAATAGGTAAATCCACCTCTCCAATGATATATTTTCTCGAACCATCAAAATCTTTTACTATAATTCCACTTGGGGGCGCATGGGAGTTCCTTGGTACTTAAGCTTCATGAGAGTGCTTCTTGGTATGACACTCAAAGCAGATCCATTGTCATTCAGCATATTGGACAAAAATTCATTCTTACAATTCATAGATATATGTAAAGCCAGGTTATGGTTCCTCCCTTCATCAGGCAATTCCTCATCACAAAAACTCAAATTGTTACAAGACATAATATTCCCTGCAACACCGTTGAACTGATCCAGAGACACATCCCTTTAAACAAAATCCTGATCCAACACCCTCACCAGAGATTCTTGATGAGCAGAAGAGTTCATCAACAAGGATAAAATGGAAATATTAGATAGAGTTTGCAACAAATGATCTACAATCTTATAATCACTCATCTTGATGATTTTTAACAGATCATCAACATAATTTTCCAAGGCGGCGCCTCTAGATTGTCCTACCACTTTTTTAGGTTTAGCATTCTCAACAACCTTCTTACCAAAATTAACATCTCCTCGAAAGGTAGGGGCGAAGACACGACCACTACGAGTTACCTGAATAGCTTCAGAAATATTCTCAACATGGGCAAAAGGTTGGATAGGAATTTCCACCCATCTTCCAGGATAATTACATTGTACTTATAAGGCACATCTTTATATGATTCATATGGAATATGACCATGTAGACAAATAACTACAGGAGCAACAACAGGCTTTCTATGGTACGCAATCTCTATAGGAGTGGGAATATCAAAATGTGGCATAAATATCATTCACCCCTACTTCTTCAGAATACTCAAGAATCACAAAATTATCATAAAATATACTTTCATCAGAGGAAAATAATTTATCAGCAGAAAGATACTCATCATCAGACATGGCCCCAACAGAGTAGTCTTTAATCATGTTAACTTCATTATAATCATCGATGTTTCCTGTGACTCTGCTAGTACCTTTATCTAACAGTAGTTGAATACCTCTTCTCACAATAGAACAACCACAAGAATTTTAGCAGCAAATCTGACAGGAACCATAATGATGTATCTTCTGACTATCCACATAACAAAAGTTAGCATGCAATTGCACCAGATCATCATCCATATAATCCACATCATAAATCCTGAATTCACCGAGACATCCATAAACCATATTCACATCATTCTCATATTGTGCCTTTGGCCTGATGATATGGATAAGACCTTGATCCAACATATCTTGTAAATCACTTTCTACTACATAACAACCGAGAGTGCTTTCTCTACATATCCGGCAGGATTTATGTCATGCTCATAGTGACTGCATTGACATAGTAAAGCATGCATCTTCATGAAATTCCCTCTTACCATGTTTATGTAAAATATTCTGAATTCTCTTGGACAACTAGAAACCATATTCACAGTACCTCCACCCTCATGCTTGGGTAGTGGATTAGCTTTCACATTGGGACCAATATCTTTAAAAGACGGGAGACCAGATCTTACCATCTTCTACACTTCAGACTTCAATGGATAACAATTTTTAATGTTGTGCCCATGGGCTCCTTGATGAAAAGCACAAGTCTGATCAACTTTATAATACCATGGAAAAGTTGGAGGTATAGCAGGGGGAGGTCTAGTCTGCACCAGATTCTTCTGAATTGAAGCCGGTAACAACTTTGTATAACTCATTGGGATAGGATCAAAAGCTTCCCTTTTCTGACTTTGCCCTTGATTACCTTGTTGAGGTGCTCTCTGATAGGAAACAACAGTCAGAGCTATATTGACGACCGAAGTTACTAAAGCAACCTGTTGTTGATACTGATGACGTCTTCTTAGAGGTACAATCCTTCTTTCTTGAACAAAATCATTTGTATCTCCTTCTTTCTTTCTATAAACCCCATATGATGATTTATTTGTTCCATTAGAACCTTCATCTTTTGACAGTCGTCCTTCCCTGACCGCTTCTTCTAGACGGACACCCATACTTACCATCTCAGTGAAATCACTTGGTGAACTTGCAACCATTCTTTCATTGTAAAATGAACCAAGGGTTTTTAGTAAGACCTTAGTAATTTCTTGCTCTCCCATTGGGGGTACCACTTGGGCAGCAACCTCGCGCCAACGCTATGCTTACTCTTTAAATGATTCCTTATCTTTATGAGTCATTACTCTCAATTGGTCGAGGCAGCACCAGTTAAACTATCCTGGAAGAAATGAATAAGCAAATGTTGGTCATCAGTATAAGTGGACATCCTTCTGATATACATCCACAGGTGGTCACGATGACAAGACTTGCCCTTGTACTTCTTAAATTCTGGTACTTTACACTTTGTTGGCACTTTCACATTAGGAACCAAGCAGAGAGAACTGACATTCTGTCTGAATAACTCTTTCCCTCGGAGAGCCTTCACTTCTTTCTGCATTTCATTGAATTGATCCCGAAATCATCCATTCGGTCATAAAATCCCAAACTTTCACTTGGTGAAGGAGCAGGATGATAAACTTCATCATTAATAACAGGGACTGCATTAACCACGGAAGGTGCAACATGATGAATCTCATTATTAATAACAGGGACAACATGCACCACAAGAGGTGCAAAAACAACACTAGTTTGAACAAATGGAGCAACTTGAATAGTAGGATTATAACCTTCTAGCATGAAATTCTCAGGCATTCCCCACGGGCAACCGCGAGGCATACAATATTGAGTAACAGTAACTGGAGTAACAGAGATGGGAACTGAATGAACCTCTGAAATAACGGTCTTCTGTTATGGTTGAGTAGCATGAGGAGACAGAGGAGGAAGAGGTGGTGGCTGATTCTGAGCAGCCACCAACGACTCTACCAAAGCAATTAGGTTAGCCATACCCGTTCTCAAATCAGTCACTTCTTCACGCAGCTCGCGATTCTCTTGTTCAAGGTTTTCCATTTTCTTTTTAGAATTAGCCCGAGTATTATAGTGATGAGACAACTTGTCGACTTAACAAAGTAGATAAATAAGTAAGACCTTTCCGAAAAATAGGAATGCAAAAATATGTGCAAAATGATGCATGATATGCAATGCATATGATTTATTGTGTTTATTCAAGGAAATCAAATAATTATAAACAATTGAAAATGTTGAGGAACTAACACATTTGGAAATACTGAAAAAAATCATTTTAATAATAACTTTGGAATAGATTACAACTTTTAGTACAAGTTTCAATAATCCTAAGTACAAAAGATAGAATATAAGAATCCTAAGGAGTCGAAGCTGATGAAGATCCCTCAACATGCTGATGCTTTCCCTTGAGTCTTGCAATCTGAGTGTTGTACCCCAAAATTTCCCTCTCATTTATTAAGTATTTTCTCACAAAGATCTCTCTTGGTTCAACACTGCACTAGGGTTGATCAACTCAAGACACCTCCTTAAGCACTGATGATTAAAATTAGGGTTTGAGATTGCACAAGGATAATTGAACTTTAAATGCCTCATATGACTTTCATGGATCATTATGGACCCCCAAGATTACTCATGTCAAGTTTCAAGCCTTGGATCACACTTTTGCTCAATCAATTGAGCAGTTGACCTAAAAATCAGCTATATTGGGGAAAAAGTCAACTTTGGCCAATTTACAGTCAAACTTCATATTTTTTATCCAAATCAACATTATGAACTCATATGTATCATTTGATCAAGTTTGGACCACAATTCCTCAAGAAATTTGATCAAATTATCAAAAGGGCAAAATGGTCAAAATTAGGGTTTTGACTGAGAAAAGGAAAATTCTGATTTTTGACCTAGAAAATGGTTAAATGGTATGAGACATGATTTCAAGAGTTAAATTGCATCATTTTGACCTAATGGCATGACCCAAAACATTTCTCAAGATCAATTGGATTGATAGTGAATTTTCAGTCAACTGATCAAAAGTCAATTCTACACTAAAAAGTCAAACTTTGACTTTTTGGTCAAGATCAAGTGTCAAAGATCAAAATTCATAAAAACATGTCAAAATATGAAACTTATTCATCAAGAAATAAAAAAAATCAAGATTTCATTTGAAAAGTCAAAGTTTTCTAACTTAGAAATTTTTCTAAGTGTTTTAAAACTTCATGTTTTTTCACAACTTTGAGCCAATTTTTTCACCATTATGCAAGATGATTCAGAAGAAACTTTCAACATGAAAGTTGTAGATATCCATGATATCTACAACATTTATTTACACAAATTCTTCTAAAAGTGCTTATATCTCAAGTTATTAATTCATAAAGTCATGGTCTTGAAATTAAACACTTAGTGAAATTTTGGTTTTGGTTAGGATTTTGACCTAACTTCAGACCCAAGTTTCACCTAGTTCCAAGGGGAATTTTCAAAAGTGATTCAAATAGGGGTTGCATAGCACATTACAAGCTTTCGAAAATGTCCAATAACTCCTTGAGATCATTTGTGAGCAAGGAGAATCGAAGGTCAGAAGTTGGGGTTTCAAGATTGTTTTGCAAGAAATATTTTGTGATGAACATGAACCAAATCCATAGCCATGCTGCATAATCCTCACTTTGCAGGCCTCAAACTTGTTTTTCACTCCATAATTAATGGTTTACACAACTGATTATACCCTTATCCAAGTGTTTCAAGCTTTGTCCAAATCAATTTGTCATTTTAGGAAGAAAGTAACATATCCATTATTGTAAAGCAAGCTTTATGCACAAAGTCAGCTTCTTGAGCTCCCAACTTGTTTTTCTTGATTACACTCCATCCACAAAGTCATAAGTATTGTGTTTAAAGTGGTTAACAACTCTATGAACCAAGTACAAGGCATGCAAACTTGAATTTCTCAAAAAAATCACATGTTATGCATAAACTTGTGGTTTTGAATTCTGATCAACAACAAGTCTCCAAACTTGTTACTTATAAATAGAGTCACTATTTGTGAGCTAGAAAACGAGCTCAAGCACCCTGAAACACTCCTAAACTCCCTCTAGCCAGAAATTGCACAAAAAACTCCATTGATACACAATTCTAACCTTAAACTTGTATCTCTCATTTCCCTCGTGCGTTTTCCCTCAAATTCATTCCTAAAGCTTCCTTACATCAAATAAAAACCATCCCTGACCCTGTTTCATAACTGTAACTCCATCTTCATCAACCTCCATAACCAAAAACAGAGCTCTGCAAGTTGACTTCTCCAGACCATTTCAGCCACCCATTGATCAAGCTAATCATTGCATTAGTTTCCTGGGAACTTGAGGAATCTAACTTGATCGTTGCAGCACCTTGAATCAAGCCCATTTGCATTTCACAATTTCCAGTTTTGAGGTATTTTTCTTGAACTTCTATCTTCATATTTAGGCATTGTTAGGCTTACATTTGTGAAGATAAAATGTAGACATCATTGCCCTGAAACTATACATGTCCATAGATTTCATTTATTTTGATTGAGCTAGGAGAATTTTGAGTTTGAACTTTCTGAAATATTTAGGTCAGAATTTGGTACTTTTAGAAATTCTCATTCATCTTTGATTTATAGCTTATGATATTTATATGGTTGGATTCGTGTGGAAAAATGGAGCAACTTTCATGTTTTCATCTTTCATTTTTGTTGAGAAATGAGCAAGTTATAGGACCCATGGCTGGAGGTTGAAGATGAAGTTGAATTCAAGGCATAACTTATGTTATATATTTATCATTTCATACAAGTTAACATATGTATCACCACCCCAGTGGTAAAGGGCGCGCCTGTTAACCTCTGGGACCTGGGTTCGAGCCCCAGTGGTACCCTTTTGCTATTTTTCACATTTTTCTTCCATTTTTTTGTTTGAAACAGGCGCCTGGGCTTCCAACAATTGGGCCTTGCTTTTTTTGCTTTTACTAACCCCTGTTGTTACTTCCATACCCCTGGCCCAAACTTGATTTTTTTTAAATTTATTTTCTTTTCTTGTTTTCTTTTTATTATTATTATTATTATTAATATTATTTTTATTAATATTAATAAAAATCTAAAAAATATTTATTCTATTATTTTTACACTCATTTATTTATTTTATTTGTTTTAATAAAATTAAAAGAACAAAAATATTTTCTTAACAAATTAATTTCCTTTTTTTAATTAATAAATATTTAGACTTAGGTTTATTTATTATATTATTTTCTTTTAAAATCAACTTAGAACTTAGATTTATTTTAATTAATATCCACATTTTTTTACTAATTTAAAAAACCTTCTCATAAATAAAAATCCTAAAAAGCTTGCTTTCTTTAAATTAATTTATTCTACTAACTTAATCTTAATTTTCTTATTTTTTAAGTTAATTATTTTATTTTAATTAATTAAGTCAACAAACCTCTTCTCATGAAAAACCAAACAAAAATTACATTTTCTTTTTTACATTTGCATTCTTGCATTTTATTTAGTTATTTTGTATATTTATTCAAAATTCAATATGGTTCTAATATTATTTAGATTTAATTTCTTGCAATATTACCTATTTGTAAATTTGTATACCCCCCTTCCCTAAGTATTGTAATAGCGTAGTAATTTTAAATTCCACAATTTATCGCTTTATATACAAATGCTAGTAATTAGGATTTTGTATGGAAAGACTAAAACCAATCAATTAGCAAACCCTAATCAAAGATAAATCAAGCATGAAAATTAACCCACTTGCACACAAACACCCCTAGGGTAAATCCATTTGGTTGCCTTACAAAAATGATCATATTAGGCATGTGAGTAATCTTAGCAAAGACAAGCAAAATATAAGATCATAGTCCCTCGATGACGCTATCTATGTTGCCTTTCAAAATGATCTTAGTTCCTAAATAATGATGCTAAGATATCTTGCAACATTTCTAATCATGGTTATACGATGACCCATGCTCGTCCCGCTTACATCTAAAGATAGGGTTACTAACCAAATCAATGGTATAAGATAACAATATCAATGGAAAAAGGAAATGAACATGAAAGATTTTCAAGTAGGTAGAATGTTCCTAGTTACTTGCTCCATTTCAAAACAAAAACATCCTTGCTATTTTCAAAACAAAAACCTACACTTTCAAAACACTTTTCAAACTTGAAAACATTTTTAAAAGATCAACACCTTTGTATACATTTTTACGAACAAGAATCATTACAAAGTTTGCCTAAACAACAACCTCTTTTCAAAAGTACTTTCAAAACCACACAAAGCACAATTTCAAACAAAAGCAAGTGATTTAGAAAGTAACTAAGAGCCCATGGAAAAATCATGGATGAAAAGGGTGCTAATACCTTCTCTTTTCATAATCTACCCCCCCCCCCCCCCCCCCCCCCCCGAACTCAAGAAACAATCTCAAAGGTCTTTCCTGTGCTTTTTCACCTTTCCTTTTGGATAAAAGAAAATTCGGTGGCGACTCTTGCTAACCGCAACATTTGCAATCAAATACAAAACACCCAAGTCAGTTCTCCCACCGTATCACACTGAGCCTTCAGCTGCTTGTTCTCTTCTGCATACTTGTCAGCGACTTCTTTCCATCCACCAGAATCCGAAAATGGGTGACCGAGATCTGGCTGAACTCTAGAGGAAAATAAATCTTCCTGCTTCTCCACCATCTCCATAACATGAATCTCAATAATCTCAATCAAATCATCCTTCTCTTTCAATTATGTGGAGTAGAATACCTCCAAAGTCTGGTACTTGTTCTTCTATGCTCCCTTCTCTTATTGCATCCTAACTAAGGCAAGCTGAAATTCTTCCATATCATCTAAGAGAGAAGGAGTAGTCCTCATAAATATGTCAGCTAAAGGTTCTTCACAAGAATAAGGCATCTACAACTGAATTTCCCTTGCTTGTACCCATCAGAGATAAGGCTCTAAGGAAATATCTCATTTTGGTCCCAAATAATTTCTACCATTCCTATGAATATAACGCCAAGCCTTTTCAACCTCTTCCTTATCTTCCTTGTGATCTTCTCCTTCTTTGAGAAAGAAACCACTCAAATGAATATTGCTTGGCTTGTCTCTCATTAGATATTCAAGTTATCAGCGTGCAAGAACATAATTGTAGTTAATTCCTCCTTTGTACAAGAAGAGGCACATTAGGAAAAACACCACAACTATCAATAATCTTCACATCATAATAAGCTTGATGATACCAATCAATGTCAGAATAAGTGAGATCCATAATATTTGATGCCCAACGTGGTTCCTTCTTGATATCCCAAAAAGCAGCAGACCGAGGTAAGTCAGCAATAAACCACTGATATAACAACCGTGTGCAACAAATGATCATCCCTTCCTGATAGAAATTACGAAGATGGATGTAATAATAAGTATCTCCTGGTAGTGTAGGGACTGGGTTCCTAATCAGAAATATCCTAATGGCATTAACATCCACAAATTTGTCAATGTTAGGAAACAAGAGCAACCCATAGGAAAGCAAAGCAAAGATAGCCTCAAAAGCAGTTGTACTCTTCATCTTAGCGAAGTAACGAGCTTTCTCCAATAGAAAATGAGAAGGTAAACCTCTGATTCCTCCTTTGGTATTCATTTTAGTCTCAATCTCAAACTTCCTCAAGTGAGTTATGGTGGAAATCTCCTGAGACTTGGGCTCTCCTTCTAAGCCGATGAAAGGAACACAATCAGTAATAGGTAAACCATGCAAGTAAGAATACTCCTCCAATATGGGCATCAACTGATAATCAGAAAAACGTAAAACACCGGTATAACGGATCAAAGAACTGGACCGATGTAGAAAGAATACCCTCCTTCATCTTGAGCTTCATAAGAGGCACAATGGCTCCATACTTCTTCTGGAAATCTGCAAGACTTTTAATCTCAAGAATAAAACTCCTCAGTTCCTCTATCTTAGGATCCTTGAAACTGTACTTCCGAGTCTTTCTCCTTCCAAAATCCATGGTCAAAAGAGTACCTGAGATATTTTCAAAGGTCAACCTTAAGTTCCTTGAAAAAATGTTAAAAGAATGCTCATGGGTGCATGAATGCATGATGATCCAACACTCATACACAAGATCACAAACATGGGGGTTCATAGGTTCGACGTCACGAGCATGAAGTCAAAGGTACTACGCACAAGGTAAGAACTAATGGTTTATCACCTGCCGAACAAGGTTCTAAGAAAATCCCAGAGTCCACACTCTTCCTTCAGATATTACTAACGTCCCAATTAGCTCGATAATTAGCAATATTCTCAGGAAAAACTAGTCTGAGTGCACCATCGCATGATAACTACTTATGGATTGCTTCGTTATAGTCTCCGCACTACACCTAAAAGGCCAAGATAGGTTAAGGGTTCTACAGCTTCTCAGCTTCGCCGGCTCCTAGGTCTAAAGTAGCACATCTTCCCGATTGCTCGGTAAACAAATAATACAGTCAAAGGGGATTCCCCTGAGTGGGTGATCGCATGTCTCCTTTTTTGGAATTACTCCCTCAAAGTTAACATGACTATACTGCCCATACTATCTTAAGCTTGCCTAAGTACGGGTATAGGACTTATAAGAGATCACCAAGTATCTTGAAAACCAGAAAAGTCCAAACATAAATATATATAACAAATATTAGACAACAAATAATAGCACATACATAGATAAACAAAGATAGGCTCAACCCACTTTAAAGTCATTTTCTCCACTGAAGTCTCCATTTTTATGTAGCGGTAGAAATGTTAAGACCAAGCCATTGGATTGACTTAACTCTTACAAATCAAATAAAAATCATCACCGCGCTTTATTGTTTCTAAAGGAAATGGGAAAAGAGCGAATAAACCCAAAAAAAGGGAGAATCTAGGTATGGGGATTGGTTATACAAAGGGAAGGTGTTATCACTCTAAACATCTAAGATACTCCACAAGAACCTCTTTGAAAATCTGTGTATTTTGGCTATAAAAGGTGTATATAAAAAATAGATGGTGGGGATAAGAAAAGAAGCATTTTTTTACAATTTTTGCACCCGCCAAGGTTGTGAACCTTTAGTGCCTATGTACCATCTTCCGTGGAATAGGGGATCAGTGTACTCGTAGTTCACCTCAAAAAATTTAAAGCACATGTGTGTTGGTTAATTTTAAGAGAAGAGACATCTCGTCATATCCGAGTGGAAAACATACTTACTACCCACAATTATGAAAAAGGAGTATTTGCATCATCTCAAAGTGGAGGATATAACTTGGATTTAAAATCCATCACTCAACACCCAAGTGGAAAATAGCCCTCTTTACTACATATCCTAGAAGTATAGTAGATTGCATCACTACAAGAATCAACAAGAGTCTAATCTTTGAGAAAAGTTTTAAAATAAAAAGCCAAAGTGGAAAATGGTTTGAACGAGGTTAATGACTTTTAGTATTTCAAAAAAAGATGTAAAAGTATGGTTAAATTGATTAAAGGTTTGATTAAGAAAATATTTTTGAAAATGCATGGACCTAAGTCCAAGTTTATTATGAAAGCTGTTCCAGTTAGAAAACAAGAAGAGTTTTGAAAAGGAGGGAGAAGATTTTTGAAATTAAAGAAGATAGGAGGAGATGAAGGGAATATCCTAACTACACAAAGTAAAAGCTAATGAAAACAATAGTCTAACCAACAAGAAGCCAACGCTTGACATAAAGAAGTCAATGTAGAATTCCCATCCTTTGGATTAAAACCAAGCAAGAAAAATACTAAACCTCTGAGAAATACCAAGCTTAAGATGAATTAAGAACCAAGAAAAGTATTTATTGACAAAAATTGGCCAGAGTAACAACTGTATTACAGAGGAATTCTCAATCACAGACAAAGCATGGAAATTAGAATAACTTGCTCATAAAAAAAAATTCAAACCAATGCCTTGAAGTAAACCCCAGGGATTTCAGAAGATCTTCACAAAAAAATCAACCAAAGATTACAGAGTTCCAAGGTATCATGGCTTCTAATCCTAAGGTCCCATGATCCATAACTCCTCAGTGCTAGGGATAGTAACCAGATGTTCCAAGTAACCTCAATATATTTTGATGTCCAAGTTGATTATTAAGTATATTTATAAAAAAAAAAGCTCAAGTGAGCAAAGATAAAAAGGAAGAAAATAAATGCTCAAGCGAGAAAAAGTAAAATAGCATGAGATGTAAATGCTAAAAAATAAATGGTTCATAAAATTAAAGGCACAAAATAAAGGCATAAAGTAAAGTTAATTGTTAGTGAATTAGAAGTTAGAGGTCAAGTATAACAAAAGGTTAGTTGAATGACCATCTTGAAGCTCGATTTTGAAAACTCATTAGAAGATTGATAAAATCAAAGTCTCTCAACAAAAAGTTTCATTTTCTTTTTGTCAAGTATATCATACATTTCAAGTACTCAAAGTCAACATATATAACTAACGTAATTGAAGATCGAATTTAGGCCAAAGTGTATGAAGGCTTGTTAGAGGATTGGTAAGACCAAAGCCTCCTAACAACAAGCTTCAAAGGTTTTGAATCAAAATCCAATATTCAATTATACTTGGGCTTTCAAACATAAAGTTTGAGCCACGAATGATCATTTTTCGAATCAGGACAAATTTAGCACTATGTTAAGCAATCGTAAATGAACTTATGTAGAAGTCACACCTATTTTGAGGTCAGTCAATAGCAATCTATGTACCATACATGTTATAGAAATGATATGTAGATCATTCTCCATAAACATGTAGTACAAGTAAAAACAAGAAATGGATAAGATGAAGAGGAAGGGGAATGATAGTGTAACTAGTGTATCAGATGAAACTAGGGTTTCAAATATCGTCAACATAATTCATCCATTTTGGTGGATTTAGTTTTTTAACCTATTAACACACAATATCCAATGAGGTTGAGGAACTTGTCCCAAAATAACACTCAAGTTTCTCCAAATCAGGACCAATAAAAAAATAATAAAATGTAATCAATAAAAAACAACATTTAAATGACTAATAAAAAGGAAATAATTGGTAAAATACACAAGGTGTATTAAAATACCAAATAAAAATCTCAAAAAAATATTAGAGGTCAAACACGAGCCAACAAGCTGAAAATATTTTTTAGAATTTTTTAAAGTCAAGAACTATTTTTAAAATATCAAAAATTAAGCTAAAAAATAAAAAATAGTGAAAATAGAAAATTGAGGATAAAAATCCCAATAAAATCTCCATAGGTTTCAAACAATCATTGGATCATTTTTTATTTTTTTTCAGAATTTAAAAATCAAGAAAATTAATTTTAAACCAATTAAAACCAAACAAATAACACAAAAATTATTTAAAATACCAAAACTCATTAAAAAATTATGGAAAAATATCATTAAATCAGAAATAAGATAAAATATTTTTGTGAATTGTTTCATATTTTTTAGATTAAATTTGAATGAGTTATGATTTTTTAAATCTGAAAACAATTAAATTTAAAAACTAGAAAAAGAAAATAAACATAGAAAAACTGTGTTGTGTTGGATTTGAGTTGACTATGCAAAGTAATCACATCAAGTGGTCCAGAGCGTGTGTGTACCATGGAATTTAGTGAAATAAAAATACTGAATTTATTTTAAATCAGCCAATCAGAATATTTCAAGTATCACGCTTTAATTGGTCCACAAGGGAAAATAATTTAAAAAATACAGAGCCGCCGTGAACTTCCTCCGGTCATCTCTTTTGATGACCTTCCTCGGAGCAAACCAAAAGGTTTTCCAACATTCACGAGACAAGTATCATCTGAAGCGTCTCACTAAGACGAACTCAACCATGGCATCACGAAATATTTATATAAACTGTGTATTGCTTAATTTGCAATAGAAACAGAAAATAGCGAGCACAAACTCTGGAGATTATATGACAATTCTTAATGAAAATGAAAATTAGAAGAAGTGTGAGTTTCAGAGAGATGAGGAGAGTAGATTTACAACTTATTTGAAGCAAAATGAATGAGTAATCTACCTGAACGAAGTTAGAGAATTTCGCTCTGAAACTTGACTTGGCTAGCACGAATTAGAGCACTTCAAGGCTTGGGTCTTCTTCTGTTAGCTTCAGTAGAGTTCAAGGATGAATAATCAATCAAGAAATAAGAGCTAGAAGTGAAGGAAATGAGAAATCGAAAACTCTAAAAAGAGAGATAGATGGAAGAAGTTTGGCAGAGCTTCTTTGGCTATCAAAGCTTGGCAAAATGATGTAGAGAGTGTCTATATTTATAGGAAAAGTGAATGGTGGTGAGGCTTAATAGAAATGATGACTGATTCATGCAAAGCAAGCTGGTTGTGGTCATGTCAAACGTGTGACTTAAAATGCATCAAAACGACCTCATACCAAGTGCAATTCTCATCAAAATGCACTGGACAATTAGTTAAACATGTTTCGCAACTAAACTTTGAGTAATTCGGCATGTAATCCAAGTTTACTCATAGTAAAAATTCTGACTTGAAGCAAAAAAATAGATTCCATGGAGCCAACTTCAACATTACATAGCTTACCACTCAGGGACCTTTATGATGCAATCTTAGATTCTTTAGAAAGCTGGATGATCAATCTTGATAATGTGTTTTGAAAGTTTTCATTTGGATTCTTGAGCAGGAAGTTATATCCATTTGAAATCATGGAAAACACACGGATTCTTTGTACTTATAAAAATTCTAAGTGTTGAGCTTCAAAATGACCTATAATGCTCTTCAAAGTTACATGCCCTTCCACTCAAAATTTGATATTGATCCTTGAAGATGAAATGAAGTATACCATTTGAATTGAATTATGGAATTGAGATCATTCAAAAATCATAAAAAATGAAAGATTTATGGTCTTTAGAAGACGATGAACAAATTTGGGGAAATTCACAAAATACCTATAATCTTTTCAATTCTTAAACAAACTTCAAAGCATTTTTAAGCCTAGCACCTTGAAACAAAGTTATAGTAGACATCCTCAAGTTTATTGTGAAAAAATAATGAGCTCAAGGAGATAAAAATTGACCAATTTATGATCCTTTGAAGTCACACAAGAGAATTTGATAGCCTTACCAAAGGACTTGTAATCTTTCCCAATCATTAGTGATTTTCCATTCAAACTTAGCCTTAAATCCTTGAAGAGAACTTGTTAAGGAACCTTTAAAGAGAATCATGGCTTTGGAATCAATAAAAAATCTCAAAAAATGAGCAAGATATGGTCCTTAGAAGTTAACCAACCCTTACTCAGAGAGTGCCAAAATGACTTGTAACCCTTTTCATCTTTTGATGACTTTCCTTGCATAATTGGATCTTGTAATATGAATAGGAGTTGTTTTAGATGATTATAAGAACCCATAGAAAAAAGAAACAACTAAAAATATTGAAAATTTAGAGATTTATGCACTTGTGATCATTAAATCAAGTACTGCTCAATTAGGTCAAACTTGTTGAATCAATCTTGAATCTTTTGAACTTTCTTTGCAAAATAGAGCATAATGGATCACATTAGACCTTGAAATGATGTTGTCTTGAAGCAAAATCCAAGATGGAACTTAAGTCTCAATGAAACTTGTTGAAGATGTCATGAAAATAAACACATGAACCTATGAATCTTCTTGATGAATACCATCACCAACCTTGAGGAAAACTTGACCTAAATAAAGTGAGATAACTCTTTGTACCAAAAACTTTGATATCATAGACATAGCCTTGAAGCTTAATCTCTTGCAATCCATTGAAGAACCATTTGACTGAGGACTATCCCTCAAAACCCTAGGTTAGATGGTGAGATGGATACAGTTGTGTCATCACCTACAATATGAACATCTAAAGAAACATATATACATATTATTATGTTAGTTAAAAATTAATCCACCTAAAAAAACACATGTAAAAGATACACAATTCAAGGTGCTTGGTGATCCCTCAAGAGCAAACTTAATGATAAGATGAAGTAGAAGGGAGAATCAACCCTAATGTGTGATCTTGATGTATTGATAATATGAGATAATGAGATATATTAGGGGGGAAATCGGGGTATAATAGGAAGGTTGTTGTATTAGGTTCTTATGAGAGAAAGGAAACAAAGAGGATAACAGTTAACGCCTGTTATAGGATGTTATTGACAAGCTCAAGTGCTTTCTCTACGTGGGGTGCAAGGATTCAACATAAAATATATTTTCATGTAAGTTTTATATAAGCTTTGGTACATAAACTTCTATAGAAACATATCATAGATAATACTCTATATTTGTGATAAATAATATAAACTTTATAGTTACAAGTGAATTTTGTTCAATGTAGTCCATTTTATGATTAGACAGGTCCAAAAGTTTGAGGAATTATGATTTTTCCAATGTAATTATAAACATGTAACCTGTATAAAATGATATCATATATATTTTTCTATTTTTTAGTTCAAATTTACAGGCATGTTGTTACATTTGCATTGGCATTGAATTGGGAGATGATTAAATAAGATTCGTTCAATTGAATCTTTAGAGTTTGACTTGAATTATGAGTTTATATTTTGATATTGTGTTATTGAGTCGTTAGCACTTGAATTGAAATTTGAAATTAAATTATGATATTATTCAAAATTAGTTTGTGTGTTGTTTTGAATTATTTTGATCATTTATCTTCACATTTCCCACAATTAAGTAATGGATGCAATCTCTCCACTCTATCCCATATAAGGAAGGCTTTTGTATTAGGTTCTTATGAGAGAAAGGAAACAAATAGGCTAATAGTTGACGCCTGTTATTGGATAGTATTGACAAGCCCAAGTGCTTTCTCTACATGGGGTGCAAGGACTCAAAATAAGATATACCTGCATGTAAGTTTGATATAAGCTCTGGCACATAAACTTTTATAGAACGATATCATAGATAATGCTCTGTATTTATGATCTATAACATAAACTTTATAGTTACTAGTGAATGTTGTTCAATGTAGTCCATTTTATTATTAGACAGGTCCAAAAGTTTGAGGAATTATGTTTTTTCAAATGTAATGATAAACGTGTAACCTGTACATGAAAACTGATATTTTTTTTAAATGTCAAATTTTGATTTTCAATATCAAATTGTTAAAGAGCTTCGATTAATACATGAAAAGTTTTGTTAACATCCAAAGTCAAATTTTGTCATAGTGATCAATTTTTGGTTTATTGCTTAAGGTAGTCTTCCATTGTTAGATATTAACATAAGTTGTATTGCAATTTGAAATAGCTTAGTGGAATATGCAACATGGTGGATAGAGATGAAGTCAACATGTAAAGGAGGAGTACGTGAAATGATACAAATTCAGTTGTACTTAGCAAGATCACAAATAGGTGTGTCAAATCCAAATGTCATAAGTGTTATATGTGTTTGGTGTGTACTAGTAACCATAATATGCCATTTTTCTATGTACTTGAATCCATAAGATCTTATACAAAAATATCACATCATCCAAAATACAGAAAAATTATGCACCAAACGTGAAACAAATGTCATAAATGCAGATATCCAAATATTTGTATTTAGATTTTTGGGATGCACTGTGTCTTGGGAACAGATGAAGTCCTTTCGGTTTACAGTGTTACTAATTACTGTTGTGATCACTCATGTCCCCTTGGTCTATTTAAATTTTCATTTTTCTTCACTTCTTATCTCCTCATATTTTTCCCTCCTTCTATCTTCACTTTTTTTTTGTTCCCATTAATCCTCTCTTTTTTTTGTTCTCTATCAATATGTCTTCTTTCTACAACAAGGAAACCGTGCTATCTGTCCTCCCAAACAAAATTGTCTCTGTTGACAATTTGAAAGAACATGGAATCAATTTTACTAAAACAATTCTCTTCACAGAACTTGGAACACTACTTTAACATTCTAGATGGATCCATCTATCTTGTTGTTGTTAAATAATTCTGGATGAATGCATCCATTAAACTAAGTGGCAAGGGTAAGTGTATTATCTGGTATAATGTTTTTGGTTTTCTTATCACTATCACTCCAAAACTTATTTCAAGGATGATGAAATGTGAAGATAGTGGAACTTGTGTTGAGCTCTACCACGGTGAATTCAATTCTGATGTTATGAATGAGGTCTTAAACAACCCTGATAACTTATTCATTACTTTCTTGGAAAAGATCCGACATCAACTTTTGGTGGGAAACTTTCACCCAAGAATAGAAGATCAGAAAGTGATCACTAAAGAAGACTATGAATTTATGTATTTATTTCTTATTAAGAAAAAATTCAACATACCGCTTACCATCTTTAGCTATCTTAAAGAGAAAATTTTGAGTTCTCACAAAGGCAAGATTTCCTAAATTCCCTACTGTGATACGGTGGGAGAACTGACTTGAGGTTTTGCGTTTGTATTCGCACTTGTTTGGTTTAGCAAGAGTCGCCACCGACTTTTATTTTATCCTAAGGAAAGGTCAAAAAGCACAGGAAAGACCTTTGAGATGTTTTCGTGGGTTCGGGGGGTAGATTATGAAAAGGGAAGGTGCTAGCACCCTTTTCATCCATGGTTATCCATGGGCTCTTAGTTACTTGTTTTAGATCGCTTGCCTTTGCTTTTCAATTGTTTGAAATGGTGCTTTGTGTGTGTGGTTTTGAAAATGTTTTGAAAAAGATGCCTTGTCTAGGCAACCATTGTAATGACTCTTGTTTGAGTATATACAAAGGTGTATGTCTTTTTGAAAAGATATTTCAATGTTTTTGAAAGTTGTTTTGGAAGTTGTGTTTGTGAAGTGTGTTTGAAAGTTGGCAAGGATGTTTTGCAAGATTTTTGATCAAGTAACTAAGAGTTGGTCTACCCTATTTTACTCAAAGATTTTTCTCATGTTTTAACCCTTTTAACAGTGTTGTTTCACCATTGTGTTTGGTGAACAACCTTGCGTTAGGATGTTTAAACGGGACAGGCGCGGGTCATCGTATAGACCATGAAAGCAATAGTGTCAAGTATTTTTGGCAATTTTCTTGAGGGACTATGATCATTTGTTTAGGCAACAAGATAGCGTCATCGAGGGACTAGGATCATTTGTTTGCTTTTGCTTTGTTTTGTTTTGCCAAAGTACTTGACATGCAAACATGGCCTATTTTTGAAGGCAACAAGTGGATGTAACCCTAGGGGTGTAAGTGTGCATTGTGTTTGTTTTTTTATGCATGTTTATCTTGAATTAGGTCAAGCTACTTGTTGGTTGATTTTGCATACAAGCCCTAAGTCTAAGCATGGCATAATTTGGAAACTTTTAAATGTGCGAGAATTTAAAGTCCTAAATTATTACAACATGGTTACGGGGATGGGGATACAAGCTTGAATTAGGGGATATTTGACAAGGAAATAAAATCTAAATTATAACAACCATATCGAATATACAAGTTAATATTTAACATTTAAATAAATACAATTAAAGAAATATCAAAATGCAATGTATTATGCAAAAAAAGATTTTTTATGTATGTAAAAAGGTTTTTTATGTTTGAAATATAAATAAAATAAAAAAAGTCAATTTTTGATTATTTTTGTTATTTAGGGAAAAACCCTAATTTTGAATATATAGAATTTATTTATTAATTATGTACAATATATATATTAATTTATGCAAAAAATAAAAAGTATATTGTTTAAAAAAAGTATTTTAGTGTCAAATATTAAATAAAAAATAAAAAGTATTATTTTTTGTAATTTTTGCCCTAATTATCTAATAAAATAAAATATACAAGTATTTATATATTATATATATTAAATATGCTAAATATGTACAATAATAAAATATTGATTATTTACAAATGTGTATATTTTAGAAAATGTTTTCAAAATATAAATAAAAAATAATAACTAAAAAATAAATATTTTTGTATTATTTTTTTAGGGTTTTTAAATGTAAAGGAATTACATTTATTTACATACATATGCTTAATAAAGTAAATAAATGCCAAATAAATATAAAAAAATGTGGAAAAATATTTTTGGTATTTTTTTATGTTTGAGCAAAAAATATAAAAATCAGAATCAAAAAGAAAAATGCAAAAATGTCAAATATTTCACATAATGGGCCAGGGGGGGTGCAAATGGAAAAAAGGGGCGCAAAAAGCATGCTGACTCAGGCCCAGCCCAAGTCAACTCTGTCTTCAACCTCCAGCACCTATTTGAATCAAAAAACGCACGTTTCCTTGCTCCATACAAACTCCTGATTCTTTGATTTTTAGCCAAAACTCATAACACAAACATTGTAGAGCATGAAGTCACAATTTCAAACATATAAAACACTTGACCTAACTCTAAGAAACCAAGGAGAATTTCATCACCCCCAATTTCTAACCTAGCTTTTTTCAAATATTCATGGTTAAAATTCTCACAGCATGCTTAATATAAATGAAAAGTGAACACATGTATGGCTTCAGAGCTATGAGTAGAACATGTTTCATTCACAAACCTAAGCTTAATCATGCCTGGATAGAGAGATAGAAGTCCATGGATTACCTGTTTCAACTTGACTCGAGCAGAGCAATGTGGCAACCTTCAATGGAGTTTGAGCTTTTGTTGAGCTTGCCTGAAGTCCAAGGATGCTTCCCAAGTACCTAGCTTGCTTTGAAGCAACCTGTGTCGTGCTATAGAAGTCCACCTGCACAGCTTGAAAATAAAAATGGTAAACTGGATTAGAGGTGTTACAGCTTGAGTTTAAGGCTTGGAATAGTTTAGGTGGATGGTATGGAAGGTGTTTGAACAGGTTTTAGCCAAAGCGCACGAGTGAATTGAGTTGTGGACCTCAATCTGCAGTAGGTGCCCTGTTTTTGCAGTAAGATGGTGTTTTGGTGTATTAGGAGGTATGAGGGGTGGAAGGGTCGTGCTTTAGGTCAGTTGGGATGTATGAAATATGTGTACAAAGTTTTTTCTGGCTTGTGCTTGCAGGAATGAAAGTTGTCTATCTTTTGCAAAGTTTCTTGTTTTTAAAGTAAGAAAGTTCAACTTGACAATGCAGGCCTGTGACCTCTATCATGTATGCTGCAGCATTTTCCCTTGGTAAATGGGATTTGTGTACTCACTCTTGCCTCAAAGATCTGGCCTATGTCTCAAGGATTTGGAATTTGACATAAAGTATCACTTTACCAAAATGGAAACTTTGATTTTTCTAATTAAGAGTTAATTCTATGTGTAATGCCAAAATGGAAGAAATAACACCTTAACACAAGGGTTAGGCATTGAATTATTGAGTGTGAAGAGGTTTAGAGGCCTGCAAGCTAGCATAAACCATGCTGATTTGAAAAATGCAATTGTTATGAACATGCCTTGGCCATGAACAAAAGTGAGTTTTGGTCAACTTTGTGAATTCGATTCTCTCTAACCACAAGGGTGTTTGAGAAGTTCTTGGACATTTTGGAAAGCTTGGAACATGTACTACAATCCATATTTGTAATGCAAATTGAAACTCCAAGTGGAACCATGTGAAAAATGGCCAAGAAGTTGGACCAAAATCCTGCCTAGAATAGGGCAATGGACTACAACTTTCATGTTTCAAGCTTTGTTTGAATCCATTTGCATCTTGGTGAAAAAATGGGACAAAGTTAGGGAAAAAAAAGGAAATTTCATAACTTAGAAAAATTCTAAGTTATGAAATTTTTTCATTTTAAACCCTAATTTGCAATTTTGGGTTTTTTGATGAACAAGTTTCATAATTTTACATGTCTTGATGAAAAATGAATCTTGGCACTTGATTTTGACCAAAAAGGCAAAGTTTGACTTTTCAGTGTACAGTCAAATTTTGATCAGTTGACTGAAAAATTCATTTGTCAATCCTATGCAATTGAGATATTTTGAACTTGTTGAATGGGTCAAGACAATGACATTGAGTCCTTGAGTCCATATGTGAGCTTGTTTTGCCATTGGTTAGGTCAAACAGTCAAAAATTGCCTTTGTGCAGTCAAAACCCTAAAAATGATCATTTTGCCTTTTTGGTGATCTGATCAAATTTCTTGTGGAATTGTGATCCAAACTTGATCAAATGGTTCATATGGGTTCATCATATTGATGTGGGTCAAAAATAATGAGGTTTGACTGTCAATTGGCCACAGTTTGACTTTTTCCCAATACAGCTGATTTTTAGGTCAACTATCCAATTGACTGGGCGAAGATTTGAATCAAGGCTTGAAACTTGGTATGGATAAACTTGTGATTCCAACATGAAGCATGAAAGTAACTTTGGGCATTTTAGGTCAAAACATCCCTGTGCAAACTCAAACCCTAATTTGGGTCAACAGTGCAAGGAGGGGTCTTGAGCAGAGCAAACCCTAACTTGATCTTGAGTTCCAAGAGTCTTGTGATGAGAAAATGTTGATGAAATGGGAGGGCAAATTTTGGGGTACAACACCTACTAAAGACTTTTATCTGAAATCTTTATTCGGAAAGGGATAGTAAAAAAGATGCGGATGGCAGGATTAACTGATGCCCTTGAGACCGAATATGGCTCAACGTTGGATCTACATGAAATATAAAAACAAAATAATTGATGATGTATTTAGGGTTTCTTCATAATATCTTTTTGAAGTTCTTCATGATGATGTATTTAGGATTCTGTTGTATTAATCATTTCCAATCAACGAAAATTTCTCTTCTATTTCAAGTGTTCTAATTATCCTTTATATTTAATCTAAAAACATTACCAACCAAATGATTTATTTCAACATCTATACATAAATCATGCAAAATGTTTTAATTTTATTGTATGTGAACAAATGATTTTTAAAATAATCAAGTAATGAGGTAATGAAACACCTCGGTAAGCATATAACTAAAATATAAGCATACATTAATCTCAAAATCATTCATTTGTAAATAACATCATAGAGAATTATATTTCTTAAAGTCAATACATCCTTTGGAATATACTACAAAACATGACACAACATTTTCCAATATCAAGCTTAATTATGATTTGTAAACAAAATTATGTATAGTTAGTGTTATATATGCATACCAATCCATTTTGCAAAGCCAGTCCATTATGCAAACTGAAAATGGACTTTTTTTATAAATTAAGCATCATAAAGGGTTGGGCCTACCCAACGATAAATGAAACTGAAAATTTCAATATATATTTGTTTGATGATTCTTATTATAATAGCTAATACAATATAAATATGATTCTTTTTTAATAATACTCTATTTATAATGATCACACTAAGGGTTGAGAATACTTAAAAATCTTCACCAATGCCTTCCTCTGGTAACTTCTTGCTTACTATATCGTTTGTATACTTCAAAATGCAGCAAAATAATCAACAACTTGCTATAGCTTCACACAAACATAATTTCATAATTAAACTTGAAAGATTGTACGATTACACATGGACATACTGTTGGCTGAAGATTTTGATGATATTGTTCGAAGCGAAGCAAGTTGGATGTTTCGATTGGAATAAAGCAAGATGTCATGTTTCGAAATGGTAAAAGCAGTGCTTCGAATGGGCATGTCAAAACTCTGAGCTTCAAGTGACAGTTATGGGGATATATTCAAAGAAGTCTCGAAATGGTAACAAGGCTGTGTCCAAGAAATGAGTTCGAAACGAAGAGTGCCAAAACATTTGAAATTCAAACGCAAGCGGGATGTTCGAAATTTAAAATATATGCGCTGGAGCATTCGAAGACGCGTGGAAGCTAGAGGAGGGCATTGCTTTGCATGTTCTGAACGTGGCAGAATCTTATAGCAAGACCGTTATGGTCGAAGTAGTATAAATAGAAGTCTTAGCATTAGGATTTCGTGTGTCATATCTATTGTACAAAAATTCAGTAAACATTCAAAATACCACATGGCTAGGGAAACGAATGCTCGAACAATGTACGTATGATAACAACAAATGTTTATGATTTAATAAAACTCTTTATCATTTCCAATTCTCTCATCTATCTTCATGTCAATATCATTCAAAAGCCTTTACATTAAAGTATTTTCATTCGAAGTCTTTTACTGATGTCTTGCATTTAAATGTTTTCTTTCCATTTCAAATCCTTTACATTTCAGAAACTTTTGTATATTTCATGCCTTTATCTTCATGCTTTTATCATTCGAATACCCTTTTCATCCAAAGTCATTTTACTGATTTCTTGCATTTAAACGCTTTCTTTATATTTCGAGTCTTTTACATTCCAGAGAATCTTTTACATTACATGCTTTTATACTTCGAAGTTATTTACTTGTATTTTTGCAGTTTTACATGTCTTTAAAATTGAACCTTTATTCATGCAATTTAGTTTCGCACGCATTTACTTGATCATGTCATTAGATCTTTAATAGAGTAATCGAAATAAGTTGAACACCTACACAACATTATAAATACCAACCATGAATATCAGTTCTATAGTGAGAATTATCCAAATGACCAATACACCATAGGATCAATCTAGTCGATCCTGCAAGTTACCAGAGAGATTAAATAACAGTCATTAAGATTATTTGATAGTTTGGAGGACTAGCGGTTATTTACCAGAAATAACTGTAAACACATACATGGACACCGTTCTACATAACATAACGAAACATATTCAAAACCAATCGGCTTAATATAAGTTAATGCCAAAATATCCAAACTCAGGTACAAATTATCCAAAAAGCAATCAAATTATCCTAAATATTACAACAAAACCAACATAGTTCATCCCTCTTCCCTAGTACTTCACAAAAGCTTCACAATATCCTTCACCAATGCCTTCATATTCCTTTCCTGATCACCTTAATAAGTTGTAGCCTTTGACAGAACTTCATTTAACAAAACATTATTTGATGATTGAAGTAGGTAAAGTGCAAGTTTAAGCCTTTTAGGAGTGAGAACCTACATACAATTATAAAAATTTATGAAAATCTGAAAGCTAAATAGAGGGAAAATGTTTGAGAAATAATGTTCACAATAAGGAAACTTATAAATACAATTTCATAATCACTACTGTAGGTACATTCAATCATCCATTTTGTAACCCACACTCCACAGTCATTTCTATGATCATTAATTTAAATGAATTAGTATCACATTAACGGGTAATTTTAATCAAATAGGAAAACATGGTAAGGGTTGAGAATACTTACGAATTGAGACACTACTTTGGGAGGCACCTTGGTTGAAGAATGCCGATGCTTGTGACTATATTGTCTTCTGAAAATGGACAGAGTCGACCAAAAGAATCATGAAGAAAAATTTCTTCAAGAAAGTGCACGCCCCAATAGTAAATACGAAATTTGAATCAAACAAAAACAAACAATAGTTCAGAAAGTGAATCAAATTATATCACATGCATACCAATTTTAGAATTGTTTGACGTCTCCAATGATACCTATCGACCGAAGGTGAAAGCTCTAACAAAATTAGTTTTCATTCAATAAAATCAACAACCAGAAGATACCAGTGCAACCCTTCGTCATTAATAAGAATAAAAATCTATTAAAAAAACTAATATTCAGTGGTATGAACAAAATTGACTAATTTGAATGTAACAACTATTTACATAAAGTAACGGGAAATGACCTTTGACATATATTGAGCTGTTGTAGTCATGAATTTTGGTTGATAAATCCTCCTCACATATTCAGCTGAATGTTGGCTGTCCAAAGCGTATTGCTTATAGAAAATGTAGTTTAAGTCAATAATTAAATCTTAATGAATGTAAATGTAATAGTTGGATTAGCAGTGGTAATCACTGCAAACTCCGTAGGCAAGTACCAAACAAACTTTGCTTTTCCTAAGGTGCTTATCAAATGATTTTGGGTGGATACAACTAGATTAAGAATCTGTATAGTCAAATGAAAATGGTATTAGATCAACATTTTACATTAATAGATAAATTTTTAAATTCAAATCATGTAAATATAACTTCTTGGTAACAATTAGGCGTCAAAGACTTCAGTGCCTTCATATCCCCAATTACATCTGATATAGTTTTAACAAGTACCTCATTACTACAAAGAATTGATTTATGCAGTATCATTATCAACCGTTATCAAATTAAATGTGATAAACAAAAACTACAATTAGGTTTTAGCATGTGAATTAAAAAGACATACTCATATATGCTCTCATCATCCCGCATAAAGATGTACGCAATTAGGTAAGCACCAATGGAATCTAAAGTCATATCTACGGTGGGTCTGAAAGTCATTGGCATCCACTACCATCAAATAAATATGACACTATTGTGAGTAATAATTTGATATAATGTCATATTAGGTTTGATTTAGAAAAATTAGTCAATACTTACATCAGGAATTTCAAAAGAACTTTCGGTTCCATTATATCCATTGAGGCATCCTGGTTGATTGTTAATGTAAAAATCATGGTCATTATATTCTCCAGGCTTACAGAACAGATTCCTCTTAATCATGTTGTATTGTTTTTCATGCAGCATTCCAGTCGCCTCATTTGTAAGTTTGAATTTGGGTGGGGCTGATGTTGTGCCCAAAGAGATGGTAAATTCGGACTTGGTGGATTTCCTCTCAGTTTCTGACCTTTTTTTAACCAAATTTGTTTGCTCCACTTTAAGGGTTGAAGTTATGGAGTCATATTCTTTTGAGTCGTCTTTTTCATGAAACCCTGGGCTATTAGTTTGATGACTACCAAAACCATATACAAAATCATATTAGTAATGGTTAGCAAAGGATTAATAAGTAAAAATTTTAAATAATCCTTTTGAATAATTTGTTACTATAAACTTAATACACACGCCTCACACAATCAATAGGAAGGTTTTTAAACCAGTTTGTGATGTATACATGTAACAAAAACTCACACATTATGAAATACAAATATATAAACAAGTTATTTGGACAACTTTACAAACAAATGATGGACATATTAAATAGAAAATAAAAAAAAGGAGTTACTACCTTGATGATTTCACAATAATCTCTGATTTGAAGTTCTTTTTTGAGTCTCCGAGAACTGCTCCATGATTTAAATGGAATGAATTGAATTTTTTCTATTCCTTTTACTCCTCTTATCAAGGGTTAATATCCTTGCAGTATTTTTGCATGGTGTGCGTCTATTTCCCATGGAAAATGGATAAGTTTGTCCCATTTTGACCGCTTGTGTTTGATTGATTGGTGTAGTATGACAATTCAAAAGTCACATAGTTGTGAAGTTGTAAATTTTTGAAAGAGTGCATGGTTAATTTATAAGGATTAATAAGAAGCCTGTAAATGTAGGTAATGATGATTATGCCTAAAAAAGTACGGTCAGGATTCCAATACATTTCAGATTTTATGTGCTCAATGTACTTGAAAAAAGTAACTTTTGGTGCACAATAAAAGTTGTAAAAAAATGTTGGTTCACATTTTTTACCAATTTTAACCAATTTCACATTTATATTTCTATGCACAATATGTCCCCATTAATATCTATTTCAATGTCCAACGAAATGATAAGAATAGTTGCATAATCCAATTCTTTGATATTTTGGGAATGCCAGCAATTAACTTTACAACATGCATATTGAAATCCTGACACATTTTAAATGAAACATTCATAGTCATGTTCTCAAAATTCACTTTTATTCCCATGTTAACATCAAATCAACCATACAGTTAGATCCATTTTCACAAGCAACATCATATCTTGCCATAAGAGTATTTATATGGTTTCATATATCAAAGTGTTTCATTGCAATTCTGATATCACAATAATTATAAAATTATTTGTTCCTTTGTTATAAATTTGAAGCAGTCTCACAATGTCTTCATCTACCTCTAACGAGTAATATTCGTTTATATTTCAATATCTTTATTTCATTTATTTATACTATGTGTTGCATGTATTATGTTTTGCATATTTTTTAATCTTGATACTGATGAAATGTGGGAGACGCTTGGAGAGCTTGTCCAATAGGTGAGCCAACCTCCAAATGATGTTCTAGTGGATGCATTGTTTCCAGAGATCAACTTGAACCAGGTCAATGTTCCAGCTGAATAAGTGAATGAATAGGTGAATACGGATGTAACAGGTGAAGTGGATCAACCTTTGCTCGAAAATGTTGTACCTCAGGACAACGTTCCAGGTGAAATGGTGAATCAGTTTGTAGGAGGATTGAAACTCGACGTATTTTAGGAGAAAAATATCACAAAACCAATGAGGGGAGGTAATCAAGTTTTGGTAACATATTTCACAAATTATAACAACTGAATATAGTATTATGTTTTGTCGTTTTTACATTAACTTGGATTCATGTATACCTTTTCTGACAATAACTCATATTATGCAACAATTTCCAATTAGTGTTATCAGGAGATGTCTTATTCCAGACCAAATGGACTGCACTATGATGGATCTTGACACCATGGACTATTATGATTGTGAGATCATGAAATTGTTTTCGCCAGATAGGTTTGAGATGTACATTGGATATGGGTGGTACCAATATGCGAAAGAGACTAATCTTAAGTTCGAAGACACGTTGTCGGGAATGGGCTTATAGATGCCATTTGGAAGTGTTGATCGCATAAGAGATTCCTTAGCGAGAACTTGTGTATTTGAGAGAGGCAGATGTTTTCCTGGCTTGTTACAGGTGTTTGATCTTCAATCTCTTTATGCAGATATGCCCTGGCTGGATACAGGTATCGAATCTACAATCGGTTGCTCACAGATGTGCCCTGGCTGGATACAGGAGTCGAATCTGGAAATAGTCGTCAATAGATATGCCCTGGCTGGATACAGGAATTGAATCCTCGAACTCTTCAGACGTGCCCTGGCTAGATACAGGAATCGAGTCTGGAAATGTGGTCAACAGATATGCCCTGGCTGGATACAGGAATCGAATCTGGAAATGTTGTTAGCAGATATGCCCTGGCTAGATACAGGAATCGAATCTTCGAACTCTTCAGACGTGCCCTGGCTAGATACAGGAATCGAGTCTGGAAACTGATCACTCTCAGATGTGCCCTGGCTAGATACAGGTATCGAATCTGGAATTGTGACAGTTGAAGGTAGTTGTCTTTGGGATTGTCTTTTTCCCTGAAAAGGCAAAAACATAAGTTGTACGCAATGTCATGATGTATGATATGCATGATGTTATGATGTTCAACATGAGATAGTGTTGTATGCACTTTATCATGTATGTAAGCAAGATGTATGAAAATGTGAAATGTTTATGAATGTAATTTCGTCTTAGAAAAATAAATCCTTGACGAACGGTCGGGGAGTTGCTCTGTGGCAGAGATACTTTGCTGAAGTTTTGATGAGAGGCCTGCTGAGGACTTCAATGATGGATTCCGCTGGGGATAATGATGATAAACTCCGCTGGGGATAACCAAAGGTAAACTCCGCTGGGGAATACCAAAGATAGACTCCTGCCGGGGAATGAAAGAACTTTGCCGAGGGCGATCTTCCGTGGCAATTAGCTGAGGATAACCCAGTTATAAGCCCTTGTGAGGAATAACTCTGAATAAAGCTCGGGAGAGACGTCCGTATCCTGTAGGGAACAAGCTTCCAGAATCTACCGGGGATGAGCTTTAAGACCTGCCGGGGAATGTTGTGCCTTTTCAGGATTGACAGGGAATCAACTCCGCTTGGGGAAAGTATTGCTGAATCTTGTCTTACTCTGCGGGGCGTTGAGATGATTTGGTCACATTCTTCAGTCGAATCTACCTGGGTACCTTGGCGGACAAAGCAACCAGACTGCATCAAACAACTCCACATTTGCCCCTGTTTCTGATGTCACCTGTAATTAATCTTTCGTTTCATATGCAAATATTTATGAATCAGCAATTTAATGTCAAATGCATATATCAAAAATGAACATTGGACGTTCTTCGCAAGACAAAACAGAAAAAAGGAAAAGCAATGGCAATTTGTATGGACAAGTGAATTTGTATTGATTTGAATTTTGCCTGTGAATAGGTGTTTTTGTACAAGAGGCTGACATCCTAGTAAGAGGACGCCGCCAAATAACATAGAGTTTACAATTTTGAAAAGAAAACAAAACAGCTATGTGAACAATCCCACTGGGTTCCAACTCTGCTATCGCCTTTATGTCTCCAAGCGTCTCATCACTTTGCTGCCTAGTTGAAGATGAAGCTGATTGGTCGATGCCGAAGTCTGAGCCAGATAGTTGATGCCGAATTCCGGATGCAAAGTGATCCAATAAGACATAGTGTTACGCTTTATCCCTAACTTTTGCCTGGACCGCCCTTTCGGGTTTTCAGTCCACCGGGATACCCATTTTTGCCCAAGCCGCCTTTTCAGGTTTTCGACTTGCCGGGTGTACAGATTTTTATTCATTTCATCCCTTATTTTTGCCCGAACCCTTTTGGTTCGCCGGGAAGCCCTTATTTTTGCCTAGGTATGTCAACCTAGCGGGTCTTTTATTTATGCGTAGTATTTTTTCACTATGTCTGCATTAGCGGGGTGAGGAAGGTCGTCACCATCCATGGTGGTTAGGATCATGGCTCCTCCTGAGAACACATGTTTAACCACAAATGGCCCTTCGTACGTAGGGGTCCATTTGCCCCGGGGATCACTTTGAGGAAGGATGATGCGTTTGATTACCAGGTCCCCAACTTGATACTCTTGTGGTTTGACTTTCTTGTTAAATGTCCTGATCATCCGTTTTTGATACGTTTGACCATGACAGATAGCAGTGAGCCTCTTTTCGTCAATCATATTTAATTGATCAAGTCGAGTCTGGATCCAGTCATCTTCATTCAAATCCGCATCCTTCATTATTCGGAGAGAGGGTATCTGGACTTCAATTGGCAGGACTGCCTCCATGCCATAGACCAAGGAGAAAGGAGTTACCCCGGTTGACGTCCTTGCTGAGGTACGGTACCCATGAAGAGCGAACGGTAACATCTCGTGCCAATCTTTATAGGTCACTGTCATCTTCTGCACAATTTTCTTGATATTTTTATTAGCTTCCTCTACAGCCCCATTCATCTTCGGCCGGTAGGGAGAAGAGTTGTGGTGCTGTATCTTGAATTGTTCGCAGAGTTCATTGATCATCGTGTTATTGAGATTGGTACCATTGTCCGTAATGATCCTTTCCGGGACACCGTATCGACAGATCAGATTATGCCGGATGAAACGTGCCACGACACTCTTGGTTACCGTTGCGTAGGAAGCTGCCTCAACCCACTTCGTGAAGTAATCGATCGCCACTAAGATGAAGCGATGCCCATTGGATGCCGTCGGTCGGATCTCACCGATCATATCAATGCCCCACATTGCGAAAGGCCAAGGTGCCGTCAGGAAGTTTAGAGGAACCGGAGGAATATGCACCTTGTCAGCATAGATCTGGCATTTGTGACAAGTTCGGGAGTGTTGGTAACAATCAGCTTCCATTGTGGACCAGAAATATCCTGCCCGAAGGATTTTCTTAGCCATGGTGTGTCCACTAGAATGTGTCCCGAATGTACCCTCATGCAGTTCTAACATGATCTTCTCTGCTTCAGCCTTATCCACACAACGTAGTAGAGTTGAATCATGATTCCGTTTGTAGAGAATGCCGTTGCTGAGAAAGAATTTCGCCGCAAACCTTCTCATGAACTTCTTGTCATTGACAGATGCACCTTCAGGGTATTCCTGAGCTTCCAAATACCTCTTCACCTCATGATACCAGGGTTTTTCAGCCACCTTTTCGGCCTCAAGATCGCAGCAGTATGCCGGTTCGTCCAACTTTCAGATAATGATCCGGGGAGCCTCATTGTCCCATTTAACTTTGAACATTGAAGACATCGTAGCTAGTGCGTCCGCTAGCTGATTCACCTCTCTTGGAAAGTGCTCAAAAGTTATCTCTTCAAAGTGGGGAAGCAAGGTCAACACATACTCCTTGTAAGGAATAAGATTTGGGTGTTTCGTATCCCACTCGCCTTTGATCTGATTGATCACGAGAGCGGAATCTCCGAAGACACTCAGAAATTTGATCCTTAAGTCGATTGCAGCTTGTAGACCCATGATACATGCCTCATATTCTGCCATGTTGTTGGTGCAGTTGAAACACAATCGAGCGGTGAGTGGAGTATGAGTTCCTTTGGGAGATATGATTACAGCACCGACGCCGTTACCCAAAGCATTGGAGGCTCCGTCAAAATGCATAGACCATCGGGATCCTTCCTCAGGTCCTTCATCCGGTCCAGGTACTTCACAGTCGGTTACAACCATGATGTCTTCGTCCGGAAAATAAAAGTTCAATGATTGGTAATCGTCCACAGGTTGGTGTGCCAAATGATCTGCCAGTACACTTCCTTTAATTGCTTTCTGAGTTGTATACTGGATGTCATATTCTGTCAAGATCATTTTCCATCTCGCTATTCTTCCAGACAGAGCAGGCTTTTCAAATATGTACTTGATGGGATTCATCTTTGAAATCAATAGAGTAGTGTGAGTCAGCATATACTGCCTCAGCCGGTGAGCAGCCCATACTAGAGCGCATCAAGTTTTCTCAAGCAGTGAGTAACGAGACTCACAGACGGTAAACTTTTTGCTCAAGTAATAAATAGCGTGCTCTTTTCGGCCAGACTCGTCATGCTGCCCCAGCACACACCCCATTGAATTGTCAAGTACCGTCAAGTATAATATTAGAGGTCTTCCTTCCACTGGTGGCATAAGAATGGGTGGCTCTTGGAGATATTCCTTTATCTTTTCAAAGGCGGCCTGACATCCATCGTTCCAGCGTACTACCTGATCTTTCTTCAGTAATTTGAAGATTGGCTCACAAGTAGCAGTCAGATGTGAGATGAATCGGGCAATGTAATTCAGTCGTCCCAGGAAGCCTTTGACTTCTTTCTCTGTCTTTGGAGTCGGCATCTCTTGTATGGCTTTTACCTTGGCAGGGTCCACCTGAATACCTTTATCACTTACAATGAAACCTAGCAATTTTCCGGATCTTACCCCAAAGGTGCATTTGTTGGGATTCAACCTCAGCTTGTATAACTTGAGTCGGTCAAACAGCTTCCTCAAATGATCAAGGTGCTCCTCCTCAGTTTGAGACCTTGCAATCATGTCATTAACGTACACCTCAATCTCATGATGGATCATATCATGAAATAAAGCGACCATGGCCCGTTGATAGGTTTCCCCAGCATTTTTCAATCCGAATGGCATGACCTTGTAACAGAAGGTGCCCCACTGAGTCACAAAGGTAGTCTTTTCCATATCCTCCGGAGCCATCTTGATCTGATTATACCCTGAAAAACCATCCATGAAGGAGAAAACCTTGTGTTGAGCAGTATTGTCAACAAGAACGTCGATGTGAGGTAAGGGGAAGTCATCTTTGGGGCTTGCCCTGTTCAAGTCCCTATAGTCGACACACATTCTGACTTTACCGTCCTTCTTTGGCACTGGCACCACATTGGCAACCCACTGAGGGTAAGAACTTACTGCTAGAAACCCGGCGTCGAATTGCTTCATAACCTCAGCCTTGATTTTTTCAGACATCTCTGGGCGCATACGGCGGACCTTTTGCTTTACCGGAGGGCAGTCTTCCTTGGTTGGCAGGTGATGAACTACAATGTCGGCATCCAAACCAGGCATGTCTTCATAGGACCAAGCAAATATCTCCATGTAATCATGTAGCATCTGGATCAATCGTTGCTTCACGCCGAGCTCTAGATTGGCACCGATCTTGACCTCTTTCCTATCTGTCTCAGTACCTAGGTTAATTGTTTCCACCAGCTCTTCATGTGGTTGAATAGCCCTCTCTTCCTGAAGTAGCAGTCTTGCGAGTTCACCAGGCACTTCGCAATCATCTTCACCTTCGTCTTCGGCCAAGTTGATCGGATTCTCGAAGTCATAACTGGCGGTAGCAGAGTTGTTACCAGTGAGATCCAGAGTGGATTGAAACCTGTATAAGTGAGTGTGTGTAAATATAGCTGTTTTGCAATATATATAATACAGAAAGAAAAAGAGCACAAGATTTGAAATGCAACAAACGTCCAATGTTTTGATTGATGATATATGGAAATGTCATACAAAAAGCCCTCACAAATGGAGCTACGATGCCCCGGGTAGGACACCGAGCCAATAAAGTTTTAACACATTGTTTGTTACAAATTGAAAATCAAAAGAAATAATTACTGCGTGACAAATGTGATAGGTGTAAAATCCTTTGCCGTCCAGTTGCTTGGTCCGTTGCTAGTAGTCGGGTAGATCCAACTGTCAAACTCTGCTTCCTCTACATCCTCCTCAATAGCATTCACTCTTGGGTTGGAGATAAACACCGGAGCCTTTTTGATCTTTTCCTTGCGCACAGCCCTCTGAGCCTCTGCAGTAAAGCCCAGCCCAAACTTGTCGTTCTTTTGAGTGAAGTCAGGAAGCTGACCCCAATTTGTACAATTGCCTTTCTCAATTACAGCCTGGGCATCCTTCAAGGACGCCATCTTCAACGGAAAATCTTCTTCAACTACTGCCTCAGTTGATGCCAACACTGGGGGTACTTCCTCAAAATGCTGAAAGGGGGTTTCAATAAACTCCCCGTCCATCTCGATATACCGGAATGAATTCAAGTGACTAACCATGTATTCCTCCTCACCCTGCACAGTAACAATCTTCCCTTTGACAGGGTATTTGAGCTTTTGGTGTAGAGTGGATGTTACTGCCCCAGCTTTGTGAATCCAGGGTCGACCCAACAAGCAGGAATAAGATGGACGAATATCCATTACATAGAACATTGAGTTGAAAACTTGGGAACCCACACGAATAGGGATGTCTACTTCACCGTGCACCATCCTCTTAGAACCGTCGAAGACTCTAACAATGATGTTACTAGGTTTCAACTCCAGGCCCTCACAATCCAAGCGATCCAACGCTTTCTTGGGCAAAACATTCAGGGAAGAACCGGTATCTACCAACACGTGTGCGAGAGTAGTGCCCCTGCACTCTATAGAGACATGCAGGGCATCATTGTGATTTTTCCCCTTGGCGGTAAGGTCAGCATCCGAGAACCCTAGGCCATTGTCAGCCGTCAAATTAGCCACACAGTCGGTGAATTGATCCGCGGAGGTCTCTTGCGGCACATGGGCCGTTTTCAGAAATGAAATCAGGGCTTTTGCATGGGCCTCTGAGCATAGCAGCAATGATAACATAGAGATTTTGGAGGGAGTATGCCCCAACTGTTCAACAACGTTAAAGTCACTCTTTTTGATAATTTTAAGGATTTCCTCCATTTCTTGTTGGGAGGCTTCCACAGCAGTCTTCTTTTTTGGCGCCTCCGTCCTGGCAGGCAAATCGGTAGCAACTTCTTTGCCCCGAGTATCAGAAGACTCGGCGGCAGTAGTAGACACAGGAACTTGAATTAGAACATGCACACTTGCGGGTGTGATGGTGAGCGGTTTTCGGATAACTGGCGGTGCAATGTCAGGCGAGAAGAGCCTGCCACTGCGGGTAATCTTGGCGGGACCAGTGATGTTACTGATACTGGTATTGGTGTTGAACTCCTGCTTCACCCCAAGCACATACATGTCGGCTCCATAATGCCATGGAACAGCTTTATCAGACTCATACGGGAGAGGCCCCAGGACAGTAATAGTGATGGGTGCAACAGACATAATTTGGACTGGTTTCTTTATGGGAGCTTTGGCAGGATTGTAAATTGTGACAACAGAAATTTCTTCAATGGAAACAAACGGAACAAAAATTTTCTTGAACAGAATTTCCTTGCTATCCATCAGGCTTTGGATGCCTGATTTCAGCAGTGGACAACCGGTAGGGATAACAGCACACAAGAGGCAACCCTTACTACAACCCGGAAATAAACCGGCTAGTAGTAAGTTCCTCTTAACAGTCAAAAGAGGGGTAACAACTTCATTCACCGAAACAGCATACAACTCTCTATCAATGGCATTTACTCTATGCTGGGGCATAGGAGCAGTTACAACATTCGGTCTTTCAGGCGCTTCAAACTGAACTTCCTTTGCGTCGATAAGATCTTGCACTTTGTTTCTCAAGGCCCAGCAATCATCAGTAGTGTGCCCGGGACTATCAGAATGATAAGCACACCGGGCATTTGGGTTATACTTAGGAGACGCAGTGTTGACGACCTTAGGAGCTTCTTTGAGGGTCACCAAGTTGGTTGATAACAGTTGGGGTAAAATTTGAGATAAGGTCATACTCAGCCGAGTATACTGCCTCTTGGGCCTTTCACCTCTTTGTTGATTGTACTGCTGAGGAGCAGCAACAGGTTTTGAAATGACCAAAGCATTGACGGCTTGGCGACTTTCGGGCTTGACTTGTCTTCTAGGACCATAGACGGCACTTGCTTCTTTCTTGAAAGGCCTTTTCTCAGTACTTGTGGAGGCAGCTTTTTGTATCTTTCCTGACCTGATGCCAGCTTCAATTCTTTCTCCCGTCAAAATCAAATCCGTAAACCCAGCGGAGGAGTTACCAACCAAATGATTGAAAAATGGACTGGACAAAGTCCCTAGGAACATATCAACCAGCTCACGATCCGTCAATGGAGGCTGCACCCTGCCAGCCAAATCACTCCATTTTTGTGCATATTCTTTGAATCCTTCACCCGTTCCTAGAGACATACCCTGAAGTTGGGTACGCGTAGGAGCGAGATCAGAATTGTATTGGTATTGTTTGTAGAATGCGGTTGCCAAATCTTCCCAGTGTCGGATGCTGTGATCGGTGGATCTGGAACTGACTGTTTTAAAGCTGGTTCGCGAAATGTCGCGGAAGCAAGAGTCGCCACCGTCTTTTATTTTCTCCAAATGGAAAGGACAAAAGCACAGAAAAATTCCTTTAAAGAGATTGCTCTCGGTTCGGGAGGTAGGTTATAGAAAGGGAAGGTGTTAGCACCCTTTCTATCCATGGTTATCCATGGGCTCTTAGATACTTGCTCATTGTGTTTTCAAAAAATGTTTGCTTGCTTTTCAATTGTGGGTTTTAAAAAGTTTCTTTGAAAAAATTTCAGTTCGACTCGTACGTCAGAGTGTTTGAAAAACTTTGCTTTTGAAAGCTTTTGAAAATGTGTTGGTGAAAAGATGTTTTGATTTGTTTGAAATTAGAGCAAGTATCCTTGATAACCTACCTACCCTAAGGAATTCGTCTGTGTAAATGTCCTTTAAAGTAGTGCCATCCCACCATTGAGAGGTAGGTAGCACCACTGTTGGAGGTGTTCGGGTCAATTCGAGTTTTAGGGACATGGTGATCACCGGAGCAATGGGAAGACACCTTAGAAGCTACCCCCATGCCAGGTTCCCGGATCATGAGGACTTACTAAGACGTCTTCTACTCGACGACCACCTTTCGAAAGGCAACAGTGAGGCGTACCCTAGGGGTGGTGTGTGCGGTCCGTGTGTCACGTTTCAATTATTTTGTCTTGTCATGTCTGTTGTGATCTACG
The DNA here is from genome assembly GCA_948472305.1 of Vicia faba. Classification (NCBI taxonomy): domain Eukaryota; kingdom Viridiplantae; phylum Streptophyta; class Magnoliopsida; order Fabales; family Fabaceae; genus Vicia; species Vicia faba. The sequence goes on along the minus strand of CATIWC010002290.1, from coordinate 42,673 downwards.
CTTGATTTTATTTTTAAGTCCATACATTCTTTCATGCATACTTATTAACAGTTATATATTTGCGAGAAAATAAATCTACACTATTACAAATGGCGCGGGTCCACATCGCCAAAATAAACCGAACCCGATTTGACTGAAAGTAAAAGAGTAATAAAATAAAAGTGCGAGAAATAAAATAAAAATTATTACAAGGCTTTGGGGCATATACATAATTATATAAACGATTATAAAATAAATGCGCGAAATAAAATAATTAAAACAATGGGCGTTGGACCCTTTTGCAAAATATTTAAAGTTAATGAGAATTAAAAATTAAATGATTAAATGTTTTTTTGGTATTTTGTGTTTTTTTTTAGATTTAATGAGGAAAAGGAGTTAATTGAAATTAAATTAAAAGGCAAACCCTAATTCTAATATTTTTTATTTATTATGAAAGAATTAAAATATAATCTACATTAAACCCTAATTTATTTATGTGCAATTTAATTATAAAAAATAAATAAATAAATAATTATTACTGTGAAAAAAAAAAAAGGAAAAAAATTAAAAAGGAAGAAAAAGTGTTTATTAACCTAATTCTATATTTTTTACATTTTTGTTAAAAAAAAGAATTAAACTTATAACCTAATTTACTAAATTATTTACATGTTTATTTGAAAATAATCATGATAAAATAAATATTATATTTTTTATATTTTCTGATTTTTGTGTGTTTTTGTATTTTGTTAAAAATAATTAACTAAATAAATAGCAAAATAAAAGAAATAAAAAAGAAAAATTAAAGAGAGAATAAAAATAAAAATAATAAGGCAAACCAGGGGGGGGTAGTCCCCAATTCAGGAGGTATAGGCCTGGAGTCTTGGCCCATTAACGCCTGAGTCCATTGACTTTTGGAATTCTGTATGATGCTTTGACCAGGGTTCAACGTACTCATCCATCTTATGCCTTTGGATTGATTCCCAGGATGACGTGTAATGCTTGGATTGTGATGGTACATGGTGCACCTGGACGTTAGCAAAGCATAGGATTTTACGTTGAAAAATAATATGGAATTTTGCCAGACCTGGGACTTGAACCCAGGTCTTTGATGTTACCAGCACAAACACTTAACCACTGAACCAAGCGCCTTCAATTTAATATATAATAACGCGTAAACATAATAAATAAAATATGGCGTTAGTGGATGAAAAACGCGCGAGATTCAAAGTGGCCAATGGCTGATGGACACGCACTCGTCTTCTTCCTCATCCTGAAAACAAAACAAAATAGGCAACGGTTTTGCAACCATGGTGTTAGGCAAGCTATGGAAAAATAGCGACTAGCGCTATAGCATATATAAATTCATCGCGAGATATGCTTCTTCTTCGTCTCTAGGCGCTGAGTTCAACCATGGTGGTCTCAAAGGCCAATTTTACTGTATTGAAAAAGCCCTAATTTTTCCTTCTGGAAACCCTAAAGAACGAACATGGTAATATCGCGTATAGTCAGTAAAAACACAATTGAATGCAATAGTTAGCTTGGAAACTTCATGTTGAACAAGAATTCATGAATAAAAATGCACAAGGATGCGTAAATTATGATATGCGATTTCAAAATTCTTGCTTCACAGCTTGACTTATGGATACCAATTCAGGGCGTCTTGATTGATGTTAATGATTGGGATGTGTTCAGAAATGGTCCAGGAAGCTATTAGAAAAAGAATTAAGGCTTGAATAATCCTCCAACCTTGATTTCAGATTTGACTTATATGGCTCATTTTTTCAAATTGTCAATAGGCTTTTCAGCGCAGCATATGGTGTGTTATGGTTAGGGTTTGACTTGGTGCTTATGATGGAAGAGAATTGGCTTGCTATTTGACCTAAATTCATGCTCATGAAAGAACAAGTCCTAGGGTTTTTACCATTAACCAAGTTTCCTTCTTTTAAGCCAAGACCTAGACCTAGTGTGCAATTTAACCCTAGCCTGAGTTCTTGAGTTGGCCCATGATACATGGAAGTTGTCCAAATTCACATGACACTATTCCATTGGTTTTTGAATTTTATTTGAATTTTCAAAGATTTAAAATGAATTAAATTATCAAAAATTAAATAAAATATAAAAATCAATATTTGGTCTTGAAATTAATCATGGGACACGTGTGTGGCATGACAAGGATGAATCAAGTGGAAAAAAGTGGGCCCTTTTGTCAAAAATTGGAGTTTCAAGGATAGTTGACTTTTGCCATTTCACAAAAATTTCCCAACTTCTACAAGGCATAACTTGCTCAATTTTTAAGCTTTTCACATGTTCTTGGACATTTTGGAAAGGTCTTTGAGTCCTTTAACCAATGCCTTTGGTCCCATGTCATTTTGATTTACCAATCTCAAGTTATGGCCTTTGACTTAAAGTCCCTTTTTGTTGACTTTTGAAAATGACCTATAATGTTGAAATTGATAACTTTTTGTGAGAGTATTTCTTAGACTTGAAGTATGAAGATGAGTTGTAGGAAATGTCTTTCTCTTAAAAATGAGCTTTGGATGGAATTTTTCTGATAATCCATGTGAAAGTTATGCCCTGGTCAATTTCAGTTGACTTTTTCAGCTGTCCAAATATAGCAACTTTTGCATCTTTGATGATTTCTGAGCCAAATTTTGAGAATCATGATCAAGCATTGATCAAATGATGTTTGTGGCTTCAAAATGATATGTTGACCAAAAATTTGAACTTTTGACTGCCAAATGACCATTTTGCCCCTACAGTTGACTGTAGTGCAATTTAGGGTTTTGACTGTGCAATTTTGAGCTGAATGCCTTGAAACTTGATATGAGGATGCTTGACCATGTTTGTAAGCATATGAGACTTGATTGGGCCTTTGAAAACTACCTTTTCTTGGTCAGCACACAAACCCTAGTTTTGACTGTATAGGAGACAGTTGGACTGTGCAACCCTTGGGGAATTTTGTGACTTGGCTTGGCAATTTCTTGAAGAATATGGGAGGGCAAATTTTGGGGTATAACAGTTGCCCCTGTTCAATCTTCTTAGACCTGAGGATGCAGATTGGCTGACGTGCCTTTCGTAATCCGAGGGTAAAAGATGATTGGACACTAGAGTGCCCGGAAATTTGCGCTCACATGTTAGCAATGACGGGGGAATGGGCTTATAGATGCCATTTGGGTGTTTGATTGCGTAGGAGATTCCTTGGCGAGAACCTGTATACCTGCAAAACAGAAAATGAGTACCTGACACGTTGCAGGAGCTGATGTTTAGATGTGTCCTGACTGGTTACAGGAGCTGAGTCTGGAGCTTCAAACGGCGATGAAAGAACCAGGGATGATTACTTCCTTAGCATGAATGGTAAGAGAGCCTTGGGCGATTTTAACTTCAACAACGCTCGTTGAGAAAAATCTTGGGTGTCTTTAACTTCAACAACGCTCGTTGAGAAAAATCTGGGGTGTCTTCTACTGGGATAAGAATCAGGGAGATCTTAGGGTCGATCTGACTGAACCAGAGAAGGCCTTCGACTGGATAAGCATCAAGAAAATCTTAGGGTCGATTTACTGAACCGGTCTAGGTCTTGAAGTGTCTTCAATTGGATAAGCATCAGGGAGATCTTAGGGTCGATCTGACTGAACCAGAGAAGGCCTTTGACTGGATAAGCATCAGAAAAATCTTGGGACGATTTAACTGAACCGGTCTAGGTCTTGAAATGTCTTCAACTGGATAAGCATCAGGGAGATCTTAGAGTCGATCTGACTGAACCAGAGAAGGCCTTTGACTGGATAAGCATCAGGAAAATCTTGGGACGACTTAACTGAACCGGTCTAGGTCTTGAAATGTCTTCAACTGGATAAGCATCAGGGAGATCTTAGGGTCGATCTGACTGAACCAGAGAAGGCCTTTGACTGGATAAGCATCAGGAAAATCTTGGGACGATTTAACTGAACCGGTCTAGGAAATGTAGCTTGAGAACTTAACTGGATCTTTCCTGAAAGATAAAAGTCAGTCATATGTAATGCATGATATGGATCAAGCAATGATGTTCTCAACATAAATGAGATTTGTATGATGCAGTGTGTTATGCATGCTATAATGATGTATGTGATGTTTTATGTATGTTTTTGTCTAGGAAAGTAAATCCTTGACGGGTGCCGGGAAGTCGTATCCTGGGCTGATGTCGAAGAATAGATTTTGCTTCCGCTGGGGATGATAACTGCAAGGATACCAGTAGGAGAAGATGACTCCGTTGCGGAATAAACTTGGCGAATGGAAGATTCTGCGGGGAGGAAAGATACTCTAACGATCATGCTGGGAAGCAATACTCTGTGGGAAGAGGGATGCCTTGCTGCGTTGTTGATAACTTGCTGAGGATACCGTTGTTATGTTGGAAGTATTGATGGACTTCGCTGGGGATAGGAAAGAACTACGTTGATGACGACCTTTCCTTGGCTTTTGGCTGAGGATAACCCAGTTATATCCTGTTGGGGGAAATAACTCTTTAAACCAAGCCGAACGACGCGTTCGTACTCTGCGAGAGGATAAGCTCCCAGAATATACTGGGGATAAGCTTACTGCTTGGGAAGATGAATTCCACCTTTCCTGGGGAACTTGGATGGGACTCTCCTGGGGAAGTTTCGATATGCTGGGGAAGTGATTCCTTTGAATGTTGATGTATGCCGCCGGGGAACAATCTTTAGACCAAGACTGCCGGGGATGCTTGTTAAGAATATATGCTGCTGGGGAATATTGGGATCTACTCGAGGATACCCAATTTCCTTGAGACTTGTTAACTTTGTTTGGGGAAGAATGCACTGACTTGCTGTCTCACTCTCTGGGGAATTTAAGATGCCTGGTTAGGTTCTTTAGCTGAACCTACCTTAGTACCTTAGAGGATAGAACAATTAGACTGCTCAGACAACTCTTTATTGCCCCTGTTTCTAGTGTCACCTGCAATTAATTCTTTGTTTCGTATGCAAATATTTATGAGCTAGCAAATTATTGTCAATGCATATATCACAAATTGAACCTTGGACGTTCTTCGCAAAACAAAACAGAAAAAAGAAAACAGTTGGCACGTTTAACTGAAAAGTATATTTGTATTGATTTTGAATAGCCTGTGAATAGGCGTTTTGTGTACAAGAGGCTGACATCCTAGTAAGAAGAACGTCGCCGAGCAAAAGAGTTTATACAAGTTTTGTACAAAAGAAAATAAAACAGCTGTGTGAAAGATGAATGATCCACTGGGTTTCAACTCTGCTATTGCCTTTATACTCTGCGCGTCTCATCACTTGATGACCTTGGTTGAGGGTGAAGCTGACTGATCGATGCCGTCTGAACTTGATGTAGATACCGGATTCTGGACGCAAAGTGATCCAATGAGACATAGTATTACGCTTTTATCCCTAATTTTTGCCTGGACTGCCCTTTCGGGTTTTCAGTCCACCGGGATACCCATTTTTGCCCAAGCCGCCTTTTCAGGTTTTCGACTTGCCGGGTGTACAGATTTTCATTTTCATCCCTTCATTTTGCCCGAACCCTTTTGGTTCGACGGGAAGCCCTAATTTTTGCCTAGACATGTCAGCCTAGCGGGTCTTTTTCATGTGTAGTATTTTTTAACTATGTCTGCATTGGCGGGGTGAGGAAGGTCGTCACCATCCATGTTGGTTAATATCATTGCTCCTCCTGAGAACACATGCTTAACCACAAATGGCCCTTCGTACATAGGGGTCCATTTGCCCCTTGGATCACTCTGAGGAAGGATGATTCGCTTGATCACCAGATCCCCGACTTGATATTCCTGTGGTCTGACCTTTTTGTTAAATGCCCTGATCATTCGTTTCTGATACGTCTGACCATGACAGATAGCAGCAAGTCTCTTTTCGTCAATAAGGTTGAGCTGATCAAGTCGTGTCTGGATCCAATCATCTTCATTCAGCTTTGCGTCCTTCATTATCCGGAGAGAAGGAATTTGTACTTCGATTGGCAAGACTGCCTCCATGCCATAAACCAGAGAGAAAGGAGTTGCCCCGGTTGACGTCCTAGCTGAGGTACGATACCCATGCAGAGCGAACGGTAACATCTCGTGCCAATCTTTATACGTTACTGTCATCTTCTGCACGATCTTCTTGATGTTTTTATTAGCTGCTTCTACAGCCCCATTCATCTTCGGTCTGTAAGGAGAGGAATTGTGGTGCTGTATCTTGAACTGTTCGCAGAGCTCAGCGATCATCTTATTGTTCAGATTGGTACCGTTATCTGTAATAATCCGCTCAGGGACACCGTACCGACAGATCAGATTGTGCCGAATGAACCGTGCCACAACGGTCTTGGTTACCGTAGCATAGGATGCTGCCTCAACCCACTTCGTAAAATAATCAATTGCCACTAGGATGAAGCGATGTCCATTAGATGCCGTAGGTTTAATCTCACCGATCATGTCTATGCCCCACATTGCAAATGGCCACGGCGCAGTCAGAACATTCAGGGGGACCGGAGGAACATGCACCTTGTCTGCGTAGATCTGGCATTTATGGCACGTCCTAGAATGTTGGTAGCAATCAGCTTCCATGGTGGACCAGTAATACCCTGCCCGTAGAATCTTCTTCGCCATGGTATGTCCACTGGAGTGTGTACCAAAGGTCCCTTCATGTAGCTCTTCCATGATTCTTTCTGCTTCAGTCTTATCTACACAACGCAGTAGGGTTGAATCCTGGTTTCGCTTGTACAAGATGCCGTTGCTAAGAAAGAACTTGGCTGCAAACCTCCTCAGGAATTTCTTATCATTGACAGATGCTCCTTCAGGGTACTCCTGAGCTTCCAGATATCTCTTCACTTCGTGGTACCAAGGCTTCTCAGTTACCAATTCAGTTTCGAGATCACAACAGTATGCCGGTTCGTCCAGTTTCCAGATGATGATCCGGGGAGCTTCATTATCCCATTTAACCTTGAACATTGAAGACATTGTAGCTAACGCGTCTGCCAGCTGATTCTCTTCTCTTGGAAAGTGCTCAAATGTTATCTCTGTGAAGTGGGGGATCAGGGCCAACACACATTCTCTGTAAGGAATCAAGTTTGGGTGTTTCGTATCCCACTCTCCTTTGATTTGATTGATCACAAGAGCGGAATCTCTGAAGACACTCAGAAATTTGATCCTCAGGTCGATCGCAACTTGAAGACCCATAATACACGCTTCATACTCCGCCATGTTGTTGGTACAGTTGAAACACAGCCGGGCGGTGAGTGGAGTATGAGTACCTTGTGGAGATACGATTATGGCGCCGATACCATTTCCCAAAGCATTGGAGGCTCCGTCAAAGTGCATAGACCATCGGGATCCTGGTTCAGGTCCTTCATCCGGTCCAGGTATTTCACAGTCAGTTACTATCATAATGTTTTCATCTGGAAACTCGAAGTTCATCGATTGGTAGTCATCCACAGCTTGATGTGCTAGGTGGTCTGCCAATACACTTCCCTTGATGGCTTTTTGGGTCGTGTACTGAATGTCATATTCCGTCAAGATCATCTGCCATCTTGCAATTCTCCCAGACAGAGTAGGCTTTTCGAATATGTACTTTATAGGATCCATTTTTGAGATCAACAAGGTAGTGTGAGTCAGCATATACTGTCTCAGTCGGCGAGCCGCCCATACCAAAGCGCAGCAAGTTTTCTCAAGCAGTGAGTATCGGGTCTCACAGTCGGTAAACTTTTTGCTAAGGTAATAAATGGCATGCTCTTTTCGGCCAGACTCGTCATGCTGACCCAGCACACACCCCATTGCATTATCAAGCACTGTCAGGTAAAGTATCAAAGGTCTCCCTTCAACTGGTGGCATAAGGATGGGTGGTTCTTGGAGATATTCTTTGATTCTGTCAAAAGCAGCCTGACATTCATCATTCCAACGTACTACCTGATCTTTCTTCAACAGCTTGAAGATGGGCTCACAGGTGGCAGTCAGATGAGAGATGAAGCGAGCAATGTAATTCAGGCGTCCTAAAAAGCCTCTGACTTCCTTCTCTGTCTTAGGAACTGGCATCTCTTGAATGGCTTTGACCTTAGCTGGGTCCACTTGAATGCCTTTATCACTGACCACGAAGCCTAGCAACTTCCCAGATCTTACCCCGAAGGTGCACTTGTTAGGGTTCAATCTTAGTTTGTACAATTTCAACCGGTCAAACAGTTTCTGTAGATGATCAAGGTGCTCTTCCTCAGTCTGGGACCTAGCGATCATGTCGTCCACATACACCTCTATCTCGTGATGGATCATGTCATGAAATAAAGCAACCATGGCACGTTGGTAGGTTGCCCCAGCATTCTTTAGTCCAAAAGGCATGACTTTGTAGCAGAAGGTGCCCCACTGAGTAACAAATGTAGTCTTTTCCATGTCTTCCGGAGCCATCTTGATCTGATTGTAGCCTGAAAAACCATCCATGAAAGAGAACACTTTATGCTGAGCTGTATTATCAACAAGGACATCAATGTGGGGTAGAGGGAAGTCATCCTTGGGGCTGGCCCTGTTCAGATCCCTGTAATCGATACACATCCTGACCTTGCCGTCCTTCTTAGGTACCGGCACCACATTAGCAACCCACTGAGGGTAAGAAGTCACTGCAAGAAATCCGGCATCAAATTGCTTCATAACCTCGGCTTTAATCTTCTCAGACATCTCTGGACGCATACGGCGGACCTTTTGCTTAACCGGAGGGCAATCCTCTTTAGTTGGTAAGTGATGGACCACAATGTCGGTATCTAATCCGGGCATATCTTCGTAGGACCAGGCAAAGATTTCTTTATAGTCATGCAGCATCTGAGTCAACCGTTGCTTCACGCTGAGTTCTAGGTTGGCACCAATCTTCACCTCTTTCTTGTCTTCCTCAGTACCCAAGTTTATTATTTCCACTGGCTCTTCATGGGGTTGAATTGCCCTCTCCTCCTGTTGTAACAGTCTTGCAAGTTCACCAGGCACTTCGCAATCATCTTCACCTTCGTCTGCGGCTAAGTTGATCGGATTTTCGAAGTCATAACTGGCAGTAGCAGAGTCGTTACCAGTGAGATCCAGAGTGGATTGAAACCTGTATGAGTGAGTGTGTGTGTAAATACAACTGTTTTGCAATATGTAAAGAAAGGAAAGACAAGGAGCGCAAAATTTGAAATGTGAAAAACGTCCAATGCTTTTATTCATGATATATGATAGTGACAAACAAAAGCCCTCATAAATAAAACCACGGTGCCCCGGGTAAGACACCGGGCCATATAGTCTCAAATTATTGTTTATTACAAATCAAAAACAAAGAAATTCATTACTGGGGAACAAAAGTTATGGGTGTAAAATCTTTAGCAGTCCAATTGGTCAATCCACCGTCGGTCGTCGGGTAGATCCAGCTATCGAACTCTGACTCTTCCACTTTGACTTCCTCTCCAATAACATTCACTTCTGAGTGGGTGATGAGCACAGGAGGTCTTCCAATTCTCGCCTTGCGCACCGCTTTCTGAGCTTCTGTGGTGAAACCCAGCCCAAACTTGTTAGTCTTAGGAGTAAGATCAGGGAGCTTGCCCCAGTTTGCACATTCACCTTTTTCGATCACAGCCCGGGCGTCCTTTAAGGAGGCCATCTTCATAGGAGAAACCTCTTCATCTGCTTCTGCTGCTGCCAAGGTTTGTGGTACTTCCTCAAAATGTTGAAAGGGGGTTTCAATGAACTCCCCATCCATTTCCACGTATCTGAAGGAGTTGAGGTGGCTGACCATGTACTCCTCTTCCCCTTGCACTGTTACGATCTTCCCTCTGACCGGGTACTTGAGCTTCTGATGCAATGTGGAAGTCACAGCTCCAGCCTTGTGGATCCACGGGCGACCCAGCAAACAAGAATAGGACGGATGGATATCCATCACATAGAATTTTGAATCGAATACCTGTGACCCAACCCTGATTGGGATGTCCACCTCACCATGCACCATTCTTTTGGACCCGTCAAAGGCCCGGACAACAATGTGAGTTGGTTTGAGCTCTAGACCCTCACAATCCAGCCTATCCAGAGCCTTCTTGGGCAGCACATTTAATGAAGAACCTGTGTCAACCAGCACATGAGCAAGAGTAGTGCCCCTGCATTCAATGGAGACATGCAGGGCATCATTATGGTTCTTCCCTTTTGCTGTCAGATCGGCATCAGAGAAACCCAGGCCATTATCAGCGGTTAAGTTGGCCACACAGTCGGTGAACTGGTCAGCAGACGTCTCTTGGGGTACGTGGGCTGTCTTTAAGAAAGCAATCAGAGCCTTCGCATGGGCCTCTGAACACAGCAGCAGTGACAACATGGAGATTTTAGAAGGGGTGTGCCCCAGCTGTTCTACAACGTTGAAATCACTTTTCTTTATTATCTTGAGGATTTCTTCCATTTCCTGCTTGGAAGCCTCAACAATGGTCTTTGGTGCCTCCGTCCTGGCAGGCATATCAGCAGCAATCCCCTGGCCCCGAGTATCAGATGACTCAGTAGCAGGGGTGTATACTTGGTTAGGGGGAGAAACAGGCACTCTGGCAGGTGTGAAGATCAAAGGCCTATGAATTGCCGGAGGAGCAATGTCTGGCGAGAACAGTCTTCCACTACGAGTGACCTTAGCAGGCCCGATGATGTTGGAGACACCAGTATCAATGTTGCACTCTTGTTTCACACCCAGAACATAAACATCCGCCCCATAGTGCCATGGGACAGCCTTATCAGATTTGTAGGGTATAGGCCCCGGAACAGTAATGGTGATGGGAGCACTCTTGTGAACTGACAAAATTTGTATAGGCTTCTTTGAAGGAGCCTTGGAATGGTTGTTGAAGATGGTAACGATCGACACTTCTTCAACAGGAGCAGCAGGAACAACAGTCTTTCTGAACAAAATCTCTCTACTATCTATCAGGTTTTGGATGCCTGACTTCAACAGAGAACAACCAGCAGGGGAAGCAACACATAGAGGGCAACTTTCGCTACATCCCGGAAATAAACCGGCTAGCAACAGATTCCTCTTGACCATCAGCAACGGAGTAGCAACATCATCCACCGAAGCTACATACAAATCCTCCTCAACAGCATTCACTCCATGCTGGGGCATGGGAGCAGTTACAACATTCGGCCTCTCGGGCGCCTCAAACTGTATTTCCTTTGCATCAATGAGGTCTTGAACCTTATTCTTTAGGGCCCAACAGTCATCTGTGTTATGCCCCGGGCTATCAGAGTGATAAGCACAACGAGCATTTGGATTGAACTTGGGGGATGCAGTATTGGGAAACTTTGGAGCCTCCCTGACAGTCACTAAATTGGTGGATAGCAACTGTGGCAGGATCTGTGATAAGGTCATGCTTAACCGGGTATACTCTCTCCGGGGTCTTTCAAACTTTTGAGGATTAGTTGGCCGAGGAGCGGCAGCAGGTTTGGCAATCATTACCGCACTGACAGATTGGCGGTGTTCAGGTCGCTCTGTTCTCCGGGAGCTATATACAACACTAGCCTCCTTTTTGAAGGGTTTCTTCTCAGTACTGGAGGAGGCAACTTTCTGTATCTTCCCCGATTTTATACCGGCCTCGATCCTTTCACCAGTCAGGATCAGATCAGTAAACCCAGCAGAGGAATTACCAATGAGATGATTGAAAAATGGACCAGATAGGGTCCCCAAGAACATATCTACCAGCTCCCGATCCGTCAATGGTGGCTGCACCCTGCCAGCCAGGTCTCTCCATTTCTGAGCGTACTCCTTAAAACCTTCACCCGACCCTAGCGACATACCCTGGAGCTGGGTACGCGTAGGAGCGAGGTCGGCATTATACTGATACTGCTTGTAAAAAGCAGTGGCCAGATCCTCCCAGTCACGAATACTGATTCCATCCAGCTGATAGAACCAATCGAGGTGAGTCCCTGAAAGACTCTCCTGGAAGAAGTGGATCCAAAGGTTCTTGTCTGCTGTGTAAGGCTGGATCTTCCTTACATAAGAACGGAGGTGCATCTTGGGACAGGAAGCCCCATCATACTTCACGAAGGCAGGTGTTTTGAACTTGTGGGGGATCACCACCCCAGTAGATAACCCCAAGTCTCCGAAATCCAATCCAGGCACCCGCTGAACTTCCATAGCCTTTAATCTGTCTTCCAGCTGTTTGTACCGGTCTTCAGCAGGAGGGTATTGTTCGTCGTTGAAGTCTGTTTCAGTATCAGAGCCCACAGGAGTAGGGACCTCCCTTTCTTGGTGACTACCTTCCGTCACAGATGGAGGAGTCCTTTCAGCTTCAACCAAAGTGTTCCCGAGTCTGCGCCCAGTGTTAAATAGCACAGTCCTCCTCTTCTTCTTAGTCTTCTTCAAAAGCATGGTCTTCAACTCTTGTTGACCCTGAGCCAAGCCCTTGATCAGCTCCTGAAATTGGGCGTTCTACGCCTGAAATTGGACGTTCTGCGCCTGAAGAGCCTTGATAGATGCCTCAGTTGATGATTCAGGATTCATGATGCTGAAATAAACAGCGAAGAACAGTAAACAACCTGAAAAGAAGAGTACCTATGATGCACATGATGAATGATATGTGTTTATGCAATGCATTCAAGAGTTCGAAAATTCAAATTTGTTGTAGACCAAAAGGAACACACGTTATTATTAAGAAAATCATTGTTTAATACATCAAAGCCTCATGGGAAAAAGTACAAAAAGATCAACTCAATCCCAAAATATGTTGCGCATCTTCTTTGGAGCTATGTAAGTGTTGAGATTCCTTTCCTCATGCAACAGGCGGGTGAGCTCCAAGACCTTCTTTTCACTGGTATGCAAACTAGTCTCAAGAGAATTCCGCTCTCCCTTAAGCTGGATCCAGCTCTTCTGCATCTCTTCCCAGGATGTGGGCATATCAGGGTGCTGAACAACGTGAGACACCTCTCCTTCCGAGGCAGGCTCTTTGATTACTGGAAGCATGTGAGGATAAGGCATTACTAACTTCTGAGAGCGGGCTCGTACCCATTTGAGGTAAGGCTCCAAAGGGATGGAGTTCCTGTGCCCCAGTGTCTTGCTGTCTATCCTACTAGGCATCCTCCAAGCTCTGATAAATCTCTGGCGAAGTCCTTGAGTATCGTTGTCGAAGTCAAAAACTATGTCAGGAATCAACATGTCATGAGGACCATCCCTCCGAGCATAACCAAATTGTCTCCAAGCCAGGCATGGACTATACGTAATACCCCCTCTGATTCCAAGTAAGGGAACATTAGGATACTCCCCGCAACGATCAATGATGGTGACATCTTCTCTGGACCTAGGGCACCAATGTATATCTGCATGTGTAAGAGTCATCAACCGTTGTGACCATCTCAAACCCCGCTCGTTCTTCAGGACTGATTGTGGAAGGTGCGAAATAAACCACTTTCCCAGGAGAGGAGTGCAACACATAAGGACACCTCTTTTTCTCATGGTTCGAGTGTAACATGAGTGAAGGAGGTCCCCCAGCAACGTAGGTATAGGATTCCTGGACATAAAGATCTGGACAGCATTGATATCAACGAGCTGGTCTGGGTTAGGGAACAACACCAAACCATAAACAAGAAGGGCCACAACCTCTTCAAAAGCTTGTAAGTCAAGAGAGTTCCAACATTCATAGGCCTTTTCAAACAGAAACCTGGCTAAGAACCCTTTGATACCACTTCTAACTTCCCAATGTCCCTTGAGGTCAGATGACTGTAGGTGCAAGGCTTTAGCAATCTCTTCAAGCTTAGGTTCCTTTTCGGTACCGTTGAAGGGTAGCTGATCAAGAATAGGGATCTTCAGGAGTCGGGAGAACTCCTCCAATGTAGGTACCAACTGATAGTCCAAGAAGGTGAAACAGTGATGCAGAGGGTCAAAGAATTGGAACAGGACTTTTATCATATCTTCCTCAATGTTGGTGTTGACCAAGCTGATGAGGCTTCCATGCCTTTCACTGAATGAAGAGTTCTCGGGAATCCTGGATATAAGCTCCTTAAGCTGAGGAGGGATTCTTACAAGACTGATCTGAATTGTCTTTCTACGAATAGTTTCCATGTCCTACAAAACAAGAACAAAGATGAAAATTCGAACCCCTGAAATGGTTAGTTAATGCATATGATGCTGGATGATGTCATGATGTTATGATTAAACACACCACAGATATTTACAAAGACAAACATGTAAGGCATACAAGGCACACAAGACAGGCCCTTAAGGTTTAGGCCAGCATGGAGTTTGGGGTACTACCCTCTTGAAGTGGGTGGGTTCAACCTGTCCTAATCAAAGTAACCGGGTTCTAAGGTTCCCAATATCACGGGATTGCTTTCATTGTTCATCGTTTCGATTTAGCCACTGAACTGGCGACCGAAATATTCCAGGAAAGCAACCCTCAATTGAGTGTAGTATCGAGTATCAACCAACCTCGGACTGCACCAAAGTCAGTTATCTCACTACCCTAAAGAGGCCAAGATAGTTCAATTAAGGTTCCTAAGGTCTGTTGATGCTTCACGACACCACGCGGAGGCCCCGTACTCTCCTTGACTGAACTCAAGGGTTACCGGTACACACCAAAGTGCCACATCAACGTAGCAGACTGTTTCAACCATGTCGGTATACCCCGCACAGTTCCCTCACAGCCTTGTTGCTACTTTCTAAGAAGGTATCCCCCAGATCCGGGTTAGGATCTATAGAACTCCCAAGCAACCCACAATAATAAAGCACACAAGGACAACAATTGAAAACACAGTGATCTAGCCCTAAGGTACACCTCACTTTAAGTTTAATTCCCCAGCAGAGTCGCCAGTTCTGTGATCGGTGGATCTGGAACTGACTGTTTTAAAGCTGGTTCGCGAAATGTCGCGGAAGCAAGAGTCGCCACCGTCTTTTATTTTCTCCAAATGGAAAGGACAAAAGCACAGAAAAATTCCTTTAAAGAGATTGCTCTCGGTTCGGGAGGTAGGTTATAGAAAGGGAAGGTGTTAGCACCCTTTCTATCCATGGTTATCCATGGGCTCTTAGATACTTGCTCATTGTGTTTTCAAAAAATGTTTGCTTGCTTTTCAATTGTGGGTTTTAAAAAGTTTCTTTGAAAAAATTTCAGTTCGACTCGTACGTCAGAGTGTTTGAAAAACTTTGCTTTTGAAAGCTTTTGAAAATGTGTTGGTGAAAAGATGTTTTGATTTGTTTGAAATTAGAGCAAGTATCCTTGAGAACCTACCTACCCTAAGGAATTCGTCTGTGTAAATGTCCTTTAAAGTAGTGCCATCCCACCATTGAGAGGTAGGTAGCACCACTGTTGGAGGTGTTCGGGTCAATTCGAGTTTTAGGGACATGGTGATCACCGGAGCAATGGGAAGACACCTTAGAAGCTACCCCCATGCCAGGTTCCCGGATCATGAGGACTTACTAAGACGTCTTCTACTCGACGACCACCTTTCGAAAGGCAACAGTGAGGCGTACCCTAGGGGTGGTGTGTGCGGTCCGTGTGTCACGTTTCAATTATTTTGTCTTGTCATGTCTGTTGTGATCTACGCTTGATTTTATTTTTAAGTCCATACATTCTTTCATGCATACTTATTAACAGTTATATATTTGCGAGAAAATAAATCTACACTATTACAAATGGCGCGGGTCCACATCGCCAAAATAAACCGAACCCGATTTGACTGAAAGTAAAAGAGTAATAAAATAAAAGTGCGAGAAATAAAATAAAAATTATTACAAGGCTTTGGGGCATATACATAATTATATAAACGATTATAAAATAAATGCGCGAAATAAAATAATTAAAACAATGGGCGTTGGACCCTTTTGCAAAATATTTAAAGTTAATGAGAATTAAAAATTAAATGATTAAATGTTTTTTTGGTATTTTGTGTTTTTTTTAGATTTAATGAGGAAAAGGAGTTAATTGAAATTAAATTAAAAGGCAAACCCTAATTCTAATATTTTTTATTTATTATGAAAGAATTAAAATATAATCTACATTAAACCCTAATTTATTTATGTGCAATTTAATTATAAAAAATAAATAAATAAATAATTATTACTGTGAAAAAAAAAAAGGAAAAAAATTAAAAAGGAAGAAAAAGTGTTTATTAACCTAATTCTATATTTTTTACATTTTTGTTAAAAAAAAGAATTAAACTTATAACCTAATTTACTAAATTATTTACATGTTTATTTGAAAATAATCATGATAAAATAAATATTATATTTTTTATATTTTCTGATTTTTGTGTGTTTTTGTATTTTGTTAAAAATAATTAACTAAATAAATAGCAAAATAAAAGAAATAAAAAAGAAAAATTAAAGAGAGAATAAAAATAAAAATAATAAGGCAAACCAGGGGGGGGTAGTCCCCAATTCAGGAGGTATAGGCCTGGAGTCTTGGCCCATTAACGCCTGAGTCCATTGACTTTTGGAATTCTGTATGATGCTTTGACCAGGGTTCAACGTACTCATCCATCTTATGCCTTTGGATTGATTCCCAGGATGACGTGTAATGCTTGGATTGTGATGGTACATGGTGCACCTGGACGTTAGCAAAGCATAGGATTTTACGTTGAAAAATAATATGGAATTTTGCCAGACCTGGGACTTGAACCCAGGTCTTTGATGTTACCAGCACAAACACTTAACCACTGAACCAAGCGCCTTCAATTTAATATATAATAACGCGTAAACATAATAAATAAAATATGGCGTTAGTGGATGAAAAACGCGCGAGATTCAAAGTGGCCAATGGCTGATGGACACGCACTCGTCTTCTTCCTCATCCTGAAAACAAAACAAAATAGGCAACGGTTTTGCAACCATGGTGTTAGGCAAGCTATGGAAAAATAGCGACTAGCGCTATAGCATATATAAATTCATCGCGAGATATGCTTCTTCTTCGTCTCTAGGCGCTGAGTTCAACCATGGTGGTCTCAAAGGCCAATTTTACTGTATTGAAAAAGCCCTAATTTTTCCTTCTGGAAACCCTAAAGAACGAACATGGTAATATCGCGTATAGTCAGTAAAAACACAATTGAATGCAATAGTTAGCTTGGAAACTTCATGTTGAACAAGAATTCATGAATAAAAATGCACAAGGATGCGTAAATTATGATATGCGATTTCAAAATTCTTGCTTCACAGCTTGACTTATGGATACCAATTCAGGGCGTCTTGATTGATGTTAATGATTGGGATGTGTTCAGAAATGGTCCAGGAAGCTATTAGAAAAAGAATTAAGGCTTGAATAATCCTCCAACCTTGATTTCAGATTTGACTTATATGGCTCATTTTTTCAAATTGTCAATAGGCTTTTCAGCGCAGCATATGGTGTGTTATGGTTAGGGTTTGACTTGGTGCTTATGATGGAAGAGAATTGGCTTGCTATTTGACCTAAATTCATGCTCATGAAAGAACAAGTCCTAGGGTTTTTACCATTAACCAAGTTTCCTTCTTTTAAGCCAAGACCTAGACCTAGTGTGCAATTTAACCCTAGCCTGAGTTCTTGAGTTGGCCCATGATACATGGAAGTTGTCCAAATTCACATGACACTATTCCATTGGTTTTTGAATTTTATTTGAATTTTCAAAGATTTAAAATGAATTAAATTATCAAAAATTAAATAAAATAGAAAAATCAATATTTGGTCTTGAAATTAATCATGGGACACGTGTGTGGCATGACAAGGATGAATCAAGTGGAAAAAAGTGGGCCCTTTTGTCAAAAATTGGAGTTTCAAGGATAGTTGACTTTTGCCATTTCACAAAAATTTCCCAACTTCTACAAGGCATAACTTGCTCAATTTTTAAGCTTTTCACATGTTCTTGGACATTTTGGAAAGGTCTTTGAGTCCTTTAACCAATGCCTTTGGTCCCATGTCATTTTGATTTACCAATCTCAAGTTATGGCCTTTGACTTAAAGTCCCTTTTTGTTGACTTTTGAAAATGACCTATAATGTTGAAATTGATAACTTTTTGTGAGAGTATTTCTTAGACTTGAAGTATGAAGATGAGTTGTAGGAAATGTCTTTCTCTTAAAAATGAGCTTTGGATGGAATTTTTCTGATAATCCATGTGAAAGTTATGCCCTGGTCAATTTCAGTTGACTTTTTCAGCTGTCCAAATATAGCAACTTTTGCATCTTTGATGATTTCTGAGCCAAATTTTGAGAATCATGATCAAGCATTGATCAAATGATGTTTGTGGCTTCAAAATGATATGTTGACCAAAAATTTGAACTTTTGACTGCCAAATGACCATTTTGCCCCTACAGTTGACTGTAGTGCAATTTAGGGTTTTGACTGTGCAATTTTGAGCTGAATGCCTTGAAACTTGATATGAGGATGCTTGACCATGTTTGTAAGCATATGAGACTTGATTGGGCCTTTGAAAACTACCTTTTCTTGGTCAGCACACAAACCCTAGTTTTGACTGTATAGGAGACAGTTGGACTGTGCAACCCTTGGGGAATTTTGTGACTTGGCTTGGCAATTTCTTGAAGAATATGGGAGGGAAAATTTTGGGGTATAACAGATGCTAGTTCCATCTAATTGGTAGAACCATTCAAGCTGTGACCCCGAGAGGCTATCTTGGAAGAAGTGAATCCAAAGGTTCTTATCCACCGTGTAAGGTTGGATCTTCCTTACGTACGACCTCAGATGCAGCTTTGGGAAGGAGACCCCATCATACTTGGCGAAGGCAGGCGCCTTAAACTTGTGTGGAATTACTACCCCAGAAGATAACCCCAGATCTCCGAAATCCAGCCCCGGCACATTCTGAATTTCCATGGCGCTCAAGCGGTCCTCCAATTGCTTGTATCTGTCAGCAGCAGGTGGGTATTGTTCGTCATTGTAGTCCATCTCGTTGTCGGAGACTGCGGGACTAGGAGCTCCTCCCCCTTGGGGACTGTTTTTCTCAGCAGAAGAAGTAGTTGGATCAGCTTCATTATGGAGTGTGTTCCCAAATCTGCGTCCGGTGTTGAACAACGCAGTCCTCTTTTTCTTCTTCTTCTTCAGGAGTAGAGTCTTCAACTCTTGCTGACCTTGGGCTAGGCTCAGGACCATTTCTTGAAACTGGGCACTTTGGGCCTGAAGGGCCTTGATGGATTGCTCACTGGATGAGTCTGGATTCATGATGACTGTTCAAAATAAACAGCGAAGGAGATTAAGCAACCTGTGAAATAGGGTACCTGCTATGCATATGGTGCAATGGAATGCGTATGTTTTATGTTTTCAAAGACAAACAAGATTCAACTTTGTAGACAAAAAGGGAAACACACTTCATTAGATTAAAATTTTCAATTGTTCAACAATTTTCCCTTAGGCATTACAGGAATGAAAAATACTGGAAAGGAAATAAAAGCTATAAAAGGAAATATCCAAAGCCCATCAATGCTCCCATGGCCTCCTTTTCTCAGTGTTGATGTAGTTGTTCAGGACTCTCTCTTCTTCCAATTGCTTAGTCAGCCTCTGGATCTTACGTTCCTTCTCGTTGAACTTCTCCCGATAGAAATCCCGTTCTTCCTTTAGCTGCGCCCAAGATCTCTTCATTGTGTCAAAATCAGTAGGTATCTGAGGAGGGAGGACAGTTGGAGAAACCCCATCTTCATCAGGAGATTCAAGAATGATAGGTATGACAGCTTCGTACGGCATACCTAACCTCTGAGCACGGATGCGGACCCACTTGCAATAGGGTTCCATTGGTAGAGAAGTCTTTGGCCCCAACTCAAGTGGGTCAGCTTTGTGAATTTTGTCCCAAGCTCTAATGAATCCATGGCGTAGTTTGTCACTGTCTGCCTGAAACTCAAAATGAAAGTGAGGAACCAGCATTTCATGAGGCCCAACTCCTCTGGCTCTTCCAAACTGACGGAGAGCTAAGCATGGATTATAAGAGATTCCTCCTTGGATACCAATCAACGGAACATTAGGGTATTCTCCGCAACGGTCAATAACAGTTACCTCGTCCATACCTCTGAGAGTCCAAGTGATGTCATTATCTGTGAGAGACATTAACCTCCGAGCCCAACCTTTTCCTTCTTCATTCTTCAGCACGAACTTAGGAAGGTGCGAAATAAACCACCTCACTAGCAAAGGAACACAACACCATGGAGTTCCCCGTTTTCGAGCAGTACGAGCATAGAGTTGTTGCAGGATATCACCCAAAAGAGTGGGTACAGGATTCCGAGACATGAAGATCCTTATAACATGGATACTGATAAAGGTGTCAGGGTTGGGAAACAGTACCAGACCATAAATCAGAAGGGCCAGAATATTCTCGTATGCCTTGAAGTCCAAGTCATTCCAGAAATCATTAGCCTTGCCAACCAGAAATTTGACCAAAAAGCCCTTGACTCCATTTCTAGTTTCCCAGTTAGCTAATACCTCTTCTTTGGTCAAGGGGAGAATTGCAGCAATCTCTTCAGGCCTAGGAGTCTTTTCCAAACCAGTGAAAGGAGTTTGCTCCAATACAGGGATCCCAAGCAAATAAGAGAATTCTTCCAGGGTAGGAACCAGCTGGAAGTCTTGAAAGGTGAAACAATGATACAGAGGGTCATAAAACTGGGTCAGAACACTTATCAGTTGTTGGTCCCACTTTGCAGTGATCAAGCCAAGGAGAGAACCATGTCTGTTGATGAAGGAAGAAGTGTTTGGAATCCTACCAACCAAATCCTTGAGCAAAATTGGTGGTTGAACAAAGTTGAGCCGGATAGTATTCCTACGCACGGGCATCATGGTGTCCTACAAAACAGAGCAAAGATGAAACTTTTTGTCTTTGAAATGGGTTAGTCCTTTATACAGGATGCATGCAATGGTATGATGGCATGATGCTATGATTAAGCACACCACAAGTATTCACACAGGCAAACATGATAAGGCACACAAGTCACACAAGACACCATTAGGTTTCAGGCCAGCATGAATTTCAGGTATTACCCTCTTTTGGTTTTGTTGGTTAAAACCTGTCCTATCAAAAGTAACCGGGTTCTAGAGGATCTCAAATCATTGGCTACCCTCAATCGGTCATAACTCCAGCATCGCAATCTTTTCTCGCGGCCAGAACCATCTCGAGAGTTTAGCCTCAATGAGTGTAGCATACTGCTACTGTCCTAATAGCCAAGTTTGGTCAATTTAGGGTTCTAAGGTTGGTTGGTGTTTAATGACTTCTTAGAAGACCTATATTCTCCCCGTTGCAACATAAGGGATATAGGTACAGACCAAGATGCCACACCAACGTAGCCACTGTTTCACCCATGTCGGTCTACGCCGGACAGGTCCCTCACATATTATGCTACCTAAAAAGGGTATTTCCCAGATCCGGGTTAGGATCTATGAAACTCCGATGCAAAGACCACAAATATAAAAGCAAACAAAGCAAACAATTGAAAACAAAGGTGATCTAAACCCTAAGGTTACTCCACTTTTAATTTTATCCCCAGCAGAGTCGCCAGTTCTGTGATACGGTGGGAGAACTGACTTGAGGTTTTGCGTTTGTTTTCGCAAATGTTTCGGTTGAGCAAGAGTCGCCACCGACTTTTTATTTTATCCTAAGGAAAGGTTAAAAAGCACAGCAAAAACCTTTTGAGATGTTTTCTTGGGTTCGGGGAGTAGATTATAGAAAGGGAAGGTATTAGCACCCTTTCTATCCATGGTTATCCATGGGCTCTTAGTTACTTGCTTAGATCAATTGCCTTTTGTTTTCAATTGTTTGAAATGGTGCTTGTGTGTGTGGGTTTGAAAAATGTTTTGAAAAGAAACCATTGTGGTGGCAACCTTTGTAATGATCCATGTGGGGATGTATACAAAGGTGTATGTCTCTTGAAAAGGTTTTCATTTGTTTTTGAAAGTTGTTTTGAAAGTGTAGTGATGTGTGGTTTAGAAAATAGGCAAGTGTTTTGTTTTGCAAGTTTGATTCAAGTAACTAAGAGGTTATCTACTCCTAAATTTTCTCAAAGTTTATTGCTATGTTTTAACCCTTTTAATAAGTTTGTTCCACCATTGTATTTGGTGGACAATCTCATGTTAGGATGTGAAAGGGACAGGCGCGGGTCATCGTTTAGGCCATAATTGCAATGGTGCCAAGTATCTTTGGGCATTTTCTTTAAGAGACTTGATCATTTGATTTGTTTGTTTTGCCCAAAGAGACCTAACATGCAATATGGCCCAATTTTGAAAGGCAACAAATGGAATACCCTAGGGGGTGCAAGTGTGATTTGTGTGTTCATTTTCATGCTTGTTTGTCTTGAGATTAGGTCATAACTATTTTGTCGTTTTTCGCATACAAACCCTAATTCTAACATGGTATAATTAGAAAGCAATAAAGTGCGAAAATAAATTTACTAAGCTATTACAAAACCATATATGGGAAGGGGGTACAAATGTTCGAATGGGGATTTTGACAAGGAATTTAAACCTAAAACTATTACATCAATGTTGAATTACTTACAAGGTGATTAATTTGCATAGATTAAATAAAAATAAAAACAAATATGCAAAAATGCAAAAAGAATTTTTATATGTATGAAAAAAAAGTATTATTTATAAAAAGAAAATAAAAAGGTATTATTTTTGGAGTATTTTCATATTTAGGGTAAAACCCTAATTCTATTAAATAAAATACATTATTCATTTATTATGTACAAATATTTATTTATATATACAAAAATAAAATAAAATGAGGTATTTGTCAAAAAATGTATTTTTATATTAAATATTAATAATAATAAAAAAAACAAAAGTGTATATATTTTGTATTTACTCTAAATATATTAATAAATATATGTATATATGTATTATTTTAGATATGTATTATATATATATATATAATAATAATATTTAATATTTGTAAAAAAAGTATTTTTTTATATAAAGTATTTTCAGAAGGTAAAATAAGATAAAAATGAAAATAAAAGTATTTTTACATATTTCTCAATATTTTCAATGAAATGTATATATTCATTTATTTATGTATTAATCAAAAGAAAATCACATAAATACCTAATAAATTAAAAAATGGTGAGAAAAAAGATTTTTATATTTTTAATAACATGAGAAAAAATAAATGAATCAATCAAAAAAAGAAAAAGTCAGAAATCATTAAAAATAAACCAAATGGGCTCAGGGGGTGCAGAAGCAATTGTATGGTGTGAAAAGTAGAACAAAAGCTGGCCCAGCCCATGAGACACCTTCTTCAACCTCCAGCCAAAAACGCGCGCTTGTAACAGGGATTCAAACATCCTGATTCTTTGAGCTTTTGCACAAACTTTCAACACAAAACATGTCAAGCATTGAATCACGATTCCAAATATATAAAAAACTCATCCTAACTCTCAGAAATGAGAGAGAATTTTAACAATCCCAAATCCTGACCTAAGTTTTCTGCCATTTTCAAACCTTAAATTCTCACAGCTCAAGCAAAAGAAATGAAAAGTAAAAACATGTACATGTTCAGTGGCATGAGTAGAACATTGTTTATTCACAAACTTAGAGCTAATGATACCTAATAAGAGAGATACGAATTCAAAAACTTACCTGTTCAGTTGAAGTTCTATCTGGCAAAGGAGAAGCTTTCAGGGCAATATAATGGTCGGTGTAGCTTCCTTGAGGTGTGGTGATGCTGTTCCAATATTTACTTTGCCTTGAAAGCTTTTGAATCGAGCTAGAGCACTTCACCTGCAAGTCAGAAATGTGAAAATGGTGGAACCAGTTAGAGGGATTACAGGTCGTGTTTTTGCTTTTGGTTAGCTTGCATAGATGGTAGGGAAGGTGTATGAACTGGTTTGGGCAAGAATGCTTGAAAGGATTGAGAGTTGGAACTCAATCTGCAGAGGTTGCTCTGTTTGAGCAGTTTCAAGGTGATTCTGAGTTTTGGGAGGGATTGGAGGTGAAAGGCTCGTGCTTCAGCTTTGGATCAATGTGTGGAATGTGTTTGATAAGTTTGTCCAAGTGTTTGTAGGCTGATATGAGATTTGGTACAAGTTATGCTATCTTACTTGAACTTGAAGCAAGCAATGGCCACTTGATGATTCTAGCCTGTACAGGCCCTCACACTATGCTGCATCCATTGGCCTTGATCAGTGCAATTTGCTCACAAACTTGTGCCAAGTAGATTTGGACTGTACCACTTGGATTGCAAACTTGACATAAAGTTCTACTTTTCAAAAATGGAAATAGTGCTTTTTCTAGTTTAGGGTTAATTCTCCATGTAATGTCCAAATGCTTAAAATAACAACTTGGCACAATGGTTTTGCATTAAATTTATGAGTGTCAAAGGGTTTTAGGACCTTTAATGTAGCTTAAGCATGCTGAGATTAAAATGCATAGTGTTATGAACATGTACATGGCCAAGAACAAAAGTGACTTTTTCCCATTTTGCAAAATTCGATTCTCCCTAACCATGAGGTTGTTTGAGAAGTTCTTGGACATTTTGGAAAGCTTGGAATGTGTACTACAATCCATATTTGAAATGCAAATTGAAATTCTAAGTGGAAGTGTATGGAAAATGGCCTTGAAGTTAGGTAGAAAACCTTGTCAAAAAGGTCAAATTTTCACTAAGTTATGAATGGTTTAGTGCCCTTATTCAAAAATTTGTAACTTGAGATACAAGCCTCATTTGGGAAAACTTTGTGAATCAAAGTTGTAGATTATGCAACAAGCTACAACTTTCATGTTTTGACTTTTGTTTGAATCCAAATGAACCTTGGTGAGAAAGTGGGGCAAAGTTGGGAAAAAATTAGGGTTTTCCATAACTTAGAAAAATTCTAAGTTATGAAAAATTCCCATTTCAAACCCTAATTTGCATTTCTTGGTTTCTTGGTGAACAAGTTTCATGATTTGGCATGTTTTGATGAAAAATGAATCTTGACTCTTGATTTTGACCAAAAAGTCAAAGTTTGACTTTTCAGTATACAGTCAAAATTGATCAATTGACTGGGAAATTCAACTATCAATCTTGTGTATTTGGGATCTTTTGAACTTGTTGAACATGTCAAGATAATTCCATGGGGTCCTTGAGTCCATATATAAGTTTGGTTTGCCCTTGGCTAGGTCAAACAGTCAAAAATTACCCTTGTGCAGTCAAAACCCTAAAAATGACCATTTTGCCCTTTTGATGATCTGATTAAATTTCTTGTAGAATTGTGATCCAAACTTGATCAAATGGTCCATATGAGTTCATAATGTTGATGTGGGTCAATTTTCATGAGATTTGACTGTCAATTGGCCACAGTTGACTTTTTCCCCAATACAGCTGATTTCTAGGTCATCTGTCCAATTGACTGGGCAAAACTTGGAATCAAGACTTGAAACTTGGTATGGATAAACTTGGGAGTCTAACATGAAGCATGAAAGTCATCTTAGGCATTTTAGGTCAAAACATATTTGTTCAACCACAAACCCTAATTTGGGTCCACAGTGTAAGGAGAAGTCTTGAGCAGAGGAAACCCTAACTGGATCTTGATCTTCAAGGGTTTTCTGATGAGAAAATGTTGAGGAAATGGGAGGGAAAATTTTGGGGTACAACACTGGGATTTCTTGGCTTCTACTTTAGTAAACCAATTGTGGTAGGCTGTGTCATAGGTAGGGCAGGATCGAAATGGTTTGAAGTTACTCTTCACATAATCTAGCACAAAAGGGTCCTTTGGGGGAATGATTGGAGTTGCCACGGTTGTCGAATCAGAAGACTCCCCCGTCTTAGGGGTATCCATTTTATTAAACAAAGGTTTAAAATTATAACAAACAGGGGAAAAGTTTCTGGTGTCTTTTAAGATTTCAAAGACTGTAAGAGGGCCCATTAGAGCAAGCCTCTTGCCAGCGGCGTTAGTGGGAATTAGTACCTGAGATGCGTAGAGCATTTCCTTCTCTTTGGAGATCATCTGGGGAATAAGCACAGACTGACCTTGATAGGTGCCAACCTTGCTTTCCATTATGGTTCCTGTGTTCTTTCCTTTCTTTTTGGAAGCTTTTTTCAGTTGAGATGATGTTGAAGAAGACATTGTTTGAAGAGTGTTGGAAGTTTTAGGGTTTCGGTGAGAAGAGAGGAAGAAAAGATTCAGAATGTGGGAAGAAAAAATAAAAGACTAAGTTGATGGGTTTTTTATAGTGTGGAAGTTTAAACATCCACTGAGTAAGATTGGGATACGTGGGAGTCGTGGGTTGGATTGAGAAGGAGGTGGCGTAAAAGTTAATATTGGTAATAGGCGTGATTAAATAATAATCATTGTTTTGTAACTGCACCATGCTGTGAAATGGTTCAAGGCGGTTAAGGAATCTGAAAAGCGTCATGATTGACGTGAGTGGAGTCATATGCAATAAATGTTACGATGATTCAAAGGTCGCATCAAAATCTTGCGTATATGTTTAAAATAAGTATTTCTCAAAGGAATCGAAATACAAATTTTAAAGGGGCATTTTGTTGGCTGAAGATTTTGATGATATTGTTCGAAGCGAAGCAAGTTGGATGTTTCGATTGGAATAAAGCAAGATGTCATGTTTCGAAATGGTAGAAGCAGTGCTTCGAATGGGCATGTCAAAACTCTGAGCTTCGAGTGACAGTTATGGGGATATATTCAAAGAAGTCTCGAAATGGTAACAAGGCTATGTCCAAGAAATGAGTTCGAAACGAAGAGTGCCAAAACATTTGAAATTCAAACGCAAGCGGGATGTTCGAAATTTAAAATATATGCGCTGGAGCATTCGAAGACGCGTGGAAGCTAGAGGAGGGCATTGCTTTGCATGTTCTGAACGTGGCAGAATCTTATAGCAAGACCGTTATGGTCGAAGTAGTATAAATAGAAGTCTTAGCATTAGGATTTCGTGTGTCATATCTATTGTACAAAAATTCAGTAAACATTCAAAATACCACATGGCTAGGGAAACGAATGCTCGAACAATGTACGTATGATAACACCAAATGTTTATGATTTAATAAAACTCTTTATCATTTCCAGTTCTCTCATCTATCTTCATGTCAATATCATTCAAAAGCCTTTACATTAAAGTATTTTCATTCGAAGTCTTTTACTGATGTCTTGCATTTAAATGTTTTCTTTCCATTTCAAATCCTTTACATTTCAGAAACTTTTGTATATTTCATGCCTTTATCTTCATGCTTTTATCATTCGAATACCCTTTTCATCCAAAGTCATTTTACTGATTTCTTGCATTTAAACGCTTTCTTTATATTTCGAGTCTTTTACATTCCAGAGAATCTTTTACATTACATGCTTTTATACTTCAAAGTTATTTACTTGTATTTTTGCAGTTTTACATGTCTTTAAAATTGAACCTTTATTCATGCAATTTAGTTTCGCACGCATTTACTTGATCATGTCATTAGATCTTTAATAGAGTAATCGAAATAAGTTGAACACCTACACAACATTATAAATACCAACCATGAATATCAGTTCTATAGTGAGAATTATCCAAATGACCAATACACCATAGGATCAATCTAGTCGATCCTGCAAGTTACCAGAGAGATTAAATAATAATCATTAAGATTATTTGATAGTTTGGAGGACTAGCGGTTATTTACCAGAAATAACTGTAAACACATACATGGACACCGTTCTACATAACATAACGAAACATATTCAAAACCAATCGGTTTAATATAAGTTAATGCCAAAATATCCAAACTCAGGTACAAATTATCCAAAAAGCAATCAAATTATCCTAAATATTACAACAAAACCAACATAGTTCATCCCTCTTCCCTAGTACTTCACAAAAGCTTCACAATATCCTTCACCAATGCCTTCATATTCCTTTCCTGATCACCTTAATAAGTTGTAGCCTTTGACAGAACTTCATTTAACAAAACATTATTTGATGATTGAAGTAGGTAAAGTGCAAGTTTAAGCCTTTTAGGAGTGAGAACCTACATACAATTATAAAAATTTATGAAAATCTGAAAGCTAAATAGAGGGAAAATGTTTGAGAAATAATGTTCACAATAAGGAAACTTATAAATACAATTTCATAATCACTACTGTAGGTACATTCAATCATCCATTTTGTAACCCACACTCCACAGTCATTTCTATGATCATTAATTTAAATGAATTAGTATCACATTAACGGGTAATTTTAATCAAATAGGAAAACATGGTAAGGGTTGAGAATACTTACGAATTGAGACACTGCTTTGGGAGGCACCTTGGTTGAAGAATGCCGATGCTTGTGACTATATTGTCTTCTGAAAATGGACAGAGTCGACCAAAAGAATCATGAAGAAAAATTTCTTCAAGAAAGTGCACGCCCCAATAGTAAATACGAAATTTGAATCAAACAAAAACAAACAATAGTTCAGAAAGTGAATCAAATTATATCACATGCATACCAATTTTAGAATTGTTTGACGTCTCCAATGATACCTATCGACCGAAGGTGAAAGCTCTAACAAAATTAGTTTTCATTCAATAAAATCAACAACCAGAAGATACCAGTGCAACCCTTCGTCATTAATAAGAATAAAAATCTATTAAAAAAACTAATATTCAGTGGTATGAACAAAATTGACTAATTTGAATGTAACAACTATTTACATAAAGTAACGGGAAATGACCTTTGACATATATTGAGCTGTTGTAGTCATGAATTTTGGTTGATAAATCCTCCTCACATATTCAGCTGAATGTTGGCTGTCCAAAGCGTATTGCTTGTAGAAAATGTAGTTTAAGTCAATAATTAAATCTTAATGAATGTAAATGTAATAGTTGGATTAGCAGTGGTAATCACTGCAAACTCCGTAGGCAAGTACCAAACAAACTTTGCTTTTCCTAAGGTGCTTATCAAATGATTTTGGGTGGATACAACTAGATTAAGAATCTGTATAGTCAAATGAAAATGGTATTAGATCAACATTTTACATTAATAGATAAATTTTTAAATTCAAATCATGTAAATATAACTTCTTGGTAACAATTAGGCGTCAAAGACTTCAGTGCCTTCATATCCCCAATTACATCTGATATAGTTTTAACAAGTACCTCATTACTACAAAGAATTGATTTATGCAGTATCATTATCAACCGTTATCAAATTAAATGTGATAAACAAAAACTACAATTAGGTTTTAGCATGTGAATTAAAAAGACATACTCATATATGCTCTCATCATCCCGCATAAAGATGTACGCAATTAGGTAAGCACCAATGGAATCTAAAGTCATATCTACGGTGGGTCTGAAAGTCATTGGCATCCACTACCATCAAATAAATATGACACTATTGTGAGTAATAATTTGATATAATGTCATATTAGGTTTGATTTAGAAAAATTAGTCAATACTTACATCAGGAATTTCAAAAGAACTTTCGGTTCCATTATATCCATTGAGGCATCCTGGTTGATTGTTAATGTAAAAATCATGGTCATTATATTCTCCAGGCTTACAGAACAGATTCCTCTTAATCATGTTGTATTGTTTTTCATGCAGCATTCCAGTCGCCTCATTTGTAAGTTTGAATTTGGGTGGGGCTGATGTTGTGCCCAAAGAGATGGTAAATTCGGACTTGGTGGATTTCCTCTCAGTTTCTGACCTTTTTTTAACCAAATTTGTTTGCTCCACTTTAAGGGTTGAAGTTATGGAGTCATATTCTTTTGAGTCGTCTTTTTCATGAAACCCTGGGCTATTAGTTTGATGACTACCAAAACCATATACAAAATCATATTAGTAATGGTTAGCAAAGGATTAATAAGTAAAAATTTTAAATAATCCTTTTGAATAATTTGTTACTATAAACTTAATACACACGCCTCACACAATCAATAGGAAGGTTTTTAAACCAGTTTGTGATGTATACATGTAACAAAAACTCACACATTATGAAATACAAATATATAAACAAGTTATTTGGACAACTTTACAAACAAATGATGGACATATTAAATAGAAAATAAAAAAAAGGAGTTACTACCTTGATGATTTCACAATAATCTCTGATTTGAAGTTCTTTTTTGAGTCTCCGAGAACTGCTCCATGATTTAAATGGAATGAATTGAATTTTTTCTATTCCTTTTACTCCTCTTATCAAGGGTTAATATCCTTGCAGTATTTTTGCATGGTGTGCGTCTATTTCCCATGGAAAATGGATAAGTTTGTCCCATTTTGACCGCTTGTGTTTGATTGATTGGTGTAGTATGACAATTCAAAAGTCACATAGTTGTGAAGTTGTAAATTTTTGAAAGAGTGCATGGTTAATTTATAAGGATTAATAAGAAGCCTGTAAATGTAGGTAATGATGATTATGCCTAAAAAAGTACGGTTAGGATTCCAATACATTTCAGATTTTATGTGCTCAATGTACTTGAAAAAAGTAACTTTTGGTGCACAATAAAAGTTGTAAAAAAATGTTGGTTCACATTTTTTACCAATTTTAACCAATTTCACATTTATATTTCTATGCACAATATGTCCCCATTAATATCTATTTCAATGTCCAACGAAATGATAAGAATAGTTGCATAATCCAATTCTTTGATATTTTGGGAATGCCAGCAATTAACTTTGCAACATGCATATTGAAATCCTGACACATTTTAAATGAAACATTCATAGTCATGTTCTCAAAATTCACTTTTATTCCCATGTTAACATCAAATCAACCATACAGTTAGATCCATTTTCACAAGCAACATCATATCTTGCCATAAGAGTATTTATATGGTTTCATATATCAAAGTGTTTCATTGCAATTCTGATATCACAATAATTATAAAATTATTTGTTCCTTTGTTATAAATTTGAAGCAGTCTCACAATGTCTTCATCTACCTCTAACGAGTAATATTCGTTTATATTTCAATATCTTTATTTCATTTATTTATACTATGTGTTGCATGTATTATGTTTTGCATATTTTTTAATCTTGATACTGATGAAATGTGGGAGACGCTTGGAGAGCCTGTCCAATAGGTGAGCCAACCTCCAAATGATGTTCTAGTGGATGCATTGTTTCCAGAGATCAACTTGAACCAGGTCAATGTTCCAGCTGAATAAGTGAATGAATAGGTGAATACGGATGTAACAGGTGAAGTGGATCAACCTTTGCTCGAAAATGTTGTACCTCAGGACAACGTTCCAGGTGAAATGGTGAATCAGTTTGTAGAAGGATTGGAACCCGACGTATTTTAGGAGAAAAATATCACAAAACCAATGAGGGGAGGTAATCAAGTTTTGGTAACATATTTCACAAATTATAACAACTGAATATAGTATTATGTTTTGTCGTTTTTACATTAACTTGGATTCATGTATACCTTTTCTGACAATAACTCATATTATGCAACAATTTCCAATTAGTGTTATCAGGAGATGTCTTATTCCAGACCAAATGGACTGCACTACGATGGATCTTGACACCATGGACTATTATGATTGTGAGATCATGAAATTGTTTTCGCCAGATAGGTTTGAGATGTACATTGGATATGGGTGGTACCAATATGCGAAAGAGACAAATCTTAAGTTCGAAGACACGTTGTCATTCCACTACCACTCTGTTTCAAAGATGTTGTACGTCAGGTTGGTGAGGCGTAGCAGAAGGAACAGTTCTTGAAGGAAATTTCTGTTGATTTCATGTTACTACCTAAGTCTTCTTAGTGAAATATATAGTGTTGGTCGTTTAGTTTTTTAGTTGTCTAATATCTAAGTGACATCTTTAAATGTTGTCCTTTAAGTATAATGACATCTTTTAGTTATCATTTCTCCCTTTAATGTACATTATGTTTCAAATATTAAATGACTACTCAATGGAATGGGTCTTTCTACCAATTTTCACTTTCTCCCTTTTAATGAGTTTTTAAAAAACTTCAATAAATATATTAGTTGGATAAAAATTATATCATTTTCCAAATGTATCTAAAACAATACAAACTATTTTTTACTAAAAATATTTATTAAATGTGATATTTAACAAAAACAACACACAAAATAAATCAATATTACCCGCCAAAATACCTCTCTTGAATAATTGGTCTTTAGTCATAATTCTATCAAGAATTATCCTACCATAAATCATCTGAAAAAATGCTACTGTCATGAAACAGATCCGAGAGATGCCATTGCCAACCCGATTCTGCACTCATGCTCGCGGCTGCAACTAATATGTGGCAGCAACCTCATAACCTATGAAAATTTAGTGTAGTCAAATATTTATATTTCTTTGATAGCGTATGCTTAACATGCATTAGAGAATACATCAATATCTCCATGAAAGATAAAAAAGCATGCTGCAATATATTTTCTTATCCTTATAATAGTTATAAGGATCAATATCCTGCAGTATATTTGCATCAATTCAGAAAACACACAAAAGCAACAAAAGACAAAGTTAATATATATATATATATATATATATATATATATATATATATATATATATATATATATATATATATATATATATATATATATATATATATATATATATATATATATATATATATATATATATTATCGTAATATAAATTAAAAAAAAAGGATTACTTGTATCACAAGTAACCAATTGTCTTATTTTCTTAATAACTACTCCCTCTGTCCCATATTATAAGCAAAAGTTATTTTTTAGGTTCATTGAATATCTAATGTATCTAGTCTATATATAGACCAGATACATTAAATATTTAATGAACCTAAACAATAACTTTTGCTTATAATATGAGACAGATGGAGTACGACATAAAAATCGAACATAAAAAGGCTACATTCACACAAAAAAATCAACACTCCATCACATACGACATTGTCGTTTGATACGCTGCGGCCCATCATCATCATTCCAACTTCTTCACCCAAACAGAGTGGTTGTCATAAATATTACACATGTTAAATTATATTAGATCTCCAACTCCGATTTAGTTAATGGCTGCGAACTCTTTAAAATTTTTAAAGGTGAACTACGAGTATCCTGATCCCCTATTGCACGGAAGGTGGTACGTAGGCACTAAAGGTTCGCAACCGCGGCGAGTGTAAAAATTGTAAAAAATACTTCTTTTCCCGTCTCCACCATCTATTTTTGTATACAACATTTATATCTAAAATACACAAATTTTCAAAGAGATTCCTACGGAGTACCATAGATGTTTAGGGTGTTAATACCTTTCCTTTGCATAACCAACCCATGTACCTAGATTCTCTCCCCCTTTTATTTGGGTTATTCGCTCTTTTCACATTCCTCTAGAAACAATAAAGCGCGGTGGCAATTTTTATTTGATCTGTGCGAGTTAAGTCAATCCAATGGCTTAGTATCAATATTTCTACCGCTAAACTCATCAACAAGTCTCATTTGCTTTTTGTCAAGTATATCATTCATTTCAAGTTCGTGAGGCGGCAATATACGATCAATGATGTTTAAATGATTTACTTAGACCAAAATTCATGATGTTTCATTAGAGGATTGATAAGACCAAAGCCTTATAACAATGAAACTCAAGGTTATTGGATCAAAGGTTTCAAATTAAACATACCTGGGCTTGCAAACATAGGTTTGAGCCACGAATGATCATTTCTCGAATCGGGACGAAATTTAGCATTATGTTAAGAAATTGTAAGTGGACTTATGTAGAAGTCACACCTATTTTGAGGCCGGTCAATATTAATCTATGTACCATATGTTAGAGCAACCATATGTAGATTATTCTCCAACAACATGTAGCACAAGTAAGAAACGGGTAAGATGAAGAGGGACGAGATGCATTAAATGAAATTAGGGTTTCAAATATCATGAACATCATTCATCCATTTTGGTGGATTTGGTTTTTCAACTTATCAACACCCAAGATCCAATGAGATTTAGGAACTTGTCCCAAAATAACATCTGAATCAGAACCAAACAAAAACAATAAAATAATATCTAATAAAACAATATTTAAAAGGTTAATAGTAAAAAAAGGAAATAATTGGTAAAATATAAAAGATGCATCAAAACACCGAATAAAAATAAATAAAAAATATCAGAGGTCAAGAATGGGTCAACAAGTGTTGATAAAAAATTTCAGAATTTTTTAAAATCAGAAACTATTTTTTTTAATATTTAAAGAAATGAGAAAAATGAACAAAAATTGTGAAAAAAAAGCAAAATCAGAAATAAAAATAAAATGAGGTCACCAATATTTGTCAAGAAGTCATTGGATCCTTCCATAATTTTTTTTATAATTTAAAAAGATCAGGAAGTATTTTTATAACAATTAAAATAAGGAAAACAATACAAAAATTATAAAAAATATCAAACATCAAAATAAAAATATGAAAAAATATTCACAAAGTCAGAAATAATTCAAAGTATTTTTTGTATATTTTTTCATAATTTTTAGATAAAAAATAAAAGAGTTATGAATTTTTAAAGATAAAAGGGATTTAAAAAATAGTTTTATGAAATAAAATAAATCAGAAAAAATCACACGTGTTGGATCTAACTCGCTTATACACGCTGGAAGATCTAATGGATCTCAGGTGAGGGAGTTTCATGAATCCAAGTCAATGCGCGCGTATGTAACACAAAAAAGTCCAACCAATCAAAATAAAACAAATGGATGTGTATCATTGGTAGAAGAACGACACGTAGGTCGTCTTCAACCTCCAGTCTTCTACAAATAGGGAAAAACACAAATCCTTCAATCTGTAAATCTACGCGTTCACAGCGGTGCCATCAGATGCATCTACTTGAGATGATCACAATTGTATGCTCGCGAAAAATTTATATAAATCAAACCAGAGAGTTTTTGAAAAATTTAAAATCGAAAACAGAAGCATCAAATGCATTGAATTACCAAAATTGAGTTAATAGAAAGCATCGGTGAACATCATAGACCATTGCAGTAATTTGAGTTAGAAGAATTGGTATCTTAATCTACCTGAACGAAGTAGCTGAAAATTGCTCTGAAACTGGACTTTGTTTGAGCAGAATAGGGCATGATTTGGGCTATTTTTTGCTTGAGAAGTTCCACACAAGCTCACTAGAGAATAATAAAGCAAGAGATTGAGTTGAAAAGCAAGGAAAGACTGAATTCGAAAATTCAAAAAAAGAGTTGTAAAGAGAAAGTGGCAGGATAATTTTGGCTATCCAAGCTTGAGAAAATGAGTGAGAAAGGATCCTTATTTATAGCTGGTCATGATGTAAGACTCAAACGTCTGAATTGGATGCAAAATCAATGAAATCGTGTGAACCTACTAAGTGGGAAAAGTGTGACTTCACATGGCTCAAAATGCAGCAAAATGGATGGTTCAAGGGTCATTTCTCATTATGGAAAGCCCTAAACATGATTAGACACGGAATTGATCCCTAAACAGGCTTGTAGTTGGGTTTAAACTGATTTTCATATCTGACTGAAAATGAAACTTCAACTTCAAGATACCTACTTTGCAGCCATTGGACACATATCTCAGGAGGCTTTATCACATGATTCTTGAAGCATTTAAAATATAAGATTACTAACTTCATAATGTGTAAAGAAAGACATCATTTGGAGATCTGAGCAAAAAGTTATGATCAATGGAAATTGGAGAAATCACACGGGTTTGTGGACTTAGAAAAATTTCTAAGTTTTGAGTTCAAAAGTGACTCATAATCTCTTGCCTTCAAACATGGCCTTCCACTCAAAATTATGTTTTGGTCAATGAAGATGGCATGAATTAGATTTCTTAAAGAGCATTGTGAAACTTGAATCATTCAAAAAATCCAAAAATTTAGAGAGTTATGACCTTATGAAGTTGATGAAAAACCATGAAGTGACCTATAACCTTTTGAACTCTTAAGGCCTCTTCTAAATTTTTCAATATTTGCATATAAAAGAAGAGTTGAAGTTCACACTCTTAAGATCATTATGGAAAAATAATGGGCTCTAGGAGATAAAAATTGACCAAGTTATGATCATTTGAAGTCAATCCCTAAAATTCAAAGGCCTTTCAAGGAGACTTGTAATCTTTCTCAATCATTAATGATCTGACATTCAAAATTAGCCTTAGATTTATGAAGAGAGATTGTTAAGGACAATTTAAATAGAATCATGGCTTTGGAGTCACTCAAAAGTCTAAAAAATGAGTAAGATATGGTCCTTGGAAGTCAACAAACCCTAGCTCAGAGAGTGTCAAAAATGACTTGAAACCCTTTTCAACTCTTGATTATTTTTATTGCACACTTGGATTTTGTAATGTAAAGAGAGGTTGTTGTTGATAATGATAGAATCCATAGAAAAAATAACCAACTCAAAATGTTGAAAATTGATGGAGTTATGCACTTGTGATCACTGGATCAAACATTTGCTCAATTAGGTCAAACTTGTTGAACCAAACTTTGAATATTTTGATATTTCTTAGCAAGATAAAGCACGATGAATCATAATAGGTCTTGAAATTATATTGTCTTGAATTATACTAAAAAATGGATCTTAAGTCTCAATGAAGCTTGTTGAAGAAGGCATGGAAATAAACACATGAACCTATCTCTTTGATGAATGTCAACACCAACTTTGAGGAAAGTTTGACCTAAATAAGATGAGGGAAATCTTTGAACCATAAATCTTTGATATCATGGACATAGCCTTGAAACTTGAGCTCTTGCAATCCATTGAAAATTCATTTTATTGAGAATCAACCCTCAACCCTAGGTTAGATGGTGTGATTAATGCAATTGTATCTCCACCAACAATATGATCATTCAAACAAACATATGTACATATTTTGATTTTAGTTTAAAGAAAAACTATACCAGATACACACTTTAAAGTGTTTGGTGATCCCTTAAGAGCAAACTTAAAGATAGAATGAAGACAAGGAGAACCACCACTAATGTGTGATTATGTTGTATTGATAAAAGTGAGATGATGAGAAATATTATGGGAAAAAGTTGGGGTATAACAATGAAAGTAATGAACGAAGAAGTAAAGTCCATCGAAAACAATAACACTTGGTCGTTTGTCGAATTACCTCAAGGCAAGAAAGCAATTGATGTTAAGTGGATATACAAAGTAAAGATGAATCCCAAAGCGGAAGTAACTCAACACAAAGCAAGGCTCGTGGCGAAAGGATTTATCCAGAATGAAGTTTTTGCACATCCGGCTAGAATCGAAACAATCAGGTTGGTCATTGGTCTTGCAGAAATAAACAGCTGGCACATATTTCAGATAGACGTGAAGTGTGTATTTCTGAATGGACCCTTAGACAAAGAATTTTATGTTAAATAACCTGTTGGGTTTGTGAAACATAACCAAGAGAGAAAGGTGTATAGGCTGCATAAAGCCATGTATGGACTCAAACAAGATCCAAGATCTTGGAATAAGAAAATTGACAGTTTTCTAAGGGAGAAGAAATTTGTGAAGTGCACAACTGAACATGGAGTATACGTAAGAAGAAGCAATAGTAAATTTCTTATACTATGTCTCTATGTTGATGACTTGTTAATAACAGGTAGCTGTAAGAAAGAGATCGAAGACTTCAAAGGTGATCTCATCAAGGAATTCGAAATGTCGAATCTGAGTGACATTTCATACTTCCTTGGTATTGAATTCTACAAGAGTAGTAGAGGTTTGATGATGCATCAAAGAAGATATGCAGGAGAAATTCTCAAGAGATTTGAGATGGAAGAATTCAACTCGACTTTGACACCTGCATAACCAAGACTGCAACTGTCGAAAGATTCATAAGAAGATGATTTCGACCCAACCTAATATAGAATACTTATTGGGTTATTAAGATACCTTTGTCTCACGAGGCCTGACTTAGCATACAGTGTAGGTATGGTAAGTGGATTCATGCAGAAACCAAAGGTATCACATCTAGCAGCGGTGAACAGGATACTAAGGTATCTTAAAAGAACTCTCGACTATGGTATTTTATTTCCTGCAGTTGATAAAGGAAAAGAATGCAAGTTAGTAGGGTACACTAATTCGAGTTGGTGTAGTGATGTTGAGGATCAAAAATATACAGCAAGATATGTATTTATGCTAGGTGGTGCACTAGTTGCTTGGAGTTCGAGAAAGGAACCAGTAGTGACATTATCATCATGCGAAGCAGAGTACATAGTTGCTTCTCTTTGTGCATGTAAAGCAACTTGGATGGTGAACTTGGTCGAAGAAATTACAGGTAAAGATCATAGAGCAATTACCATGGAGATCGGCAGCATGTCAACTATCAATCTGGCGAAGAACCCGATAACACATGATCGAAGCAAACACATCGAAATGAGGTTCCACTATCTTCAAGAGCAGGTAGCAGACGAAAATATGAATTTGGAACACTACAGAACTGAGAATCAGATTGCAAATATCATAACAAGGGGAGTGCAGGTCAAAATATTCAAAAGACTAAGAGTCATGATGAATATTGATATTTTAGACACAATGAATTAGGTGGTGTGTTAAATTGTAATTCATGTGTGTCAAAACTATGTGTGTCGAAGGGTTAGAGGTTGTCGAAGCAGGTTGCTCGATGGAAACTATTGCCCAATCGAAGAGCTTGTGTATCAAAGTAAGTTGCATACATATTTGATTTATATTTAGATTTGGTTTAAATCTAAAATAGATAGATTTGATTTAGTTCCAAAATAGGTATTTTGGGCTTTCATAGTTTTGGGCTTTAGCTCAGGGAGCAAGCTAATCTAAATCTATAAATAGAGTGAGTAACCCCTACTTTTTGTAATCAAGTCAACTCATTGTATTCATAGAATTTACAGTTGCAAGTGAATAAGAAGTTTTCCACAATTTGTGGGTAGAGGGAAACTTTGCAGAAAAATATTTTCTTCTTTCTTCATCTTTTATTTTTCATTATCATTGTGAGGTGATATCAATCTTATTCATCAAAATTAATAGAAATTCATCATAGATTTTGATAGATTTCTAACATGTCTCATTCTATAAAAATGTAAAAAGAAATTGCTTCCGATAAATATGACTAAAATAAAATCTTATGCAAGTTTATGGGAGCTAGCACAAACAGCTAGCACAAACCAAATAACATGGTTGGGCAAAAGGGCCCATTTTGATGATGACATTCATGCCAATCTAGGAGAACCAATTAATCAAAGGAATGAAAACACATTGACTTTCACCCAAAAACACTAAAGTACATTTGACCACCTAAATTACTTTAGAGCTCAATAGTATCACCACTTTATGGATTAGACATGTTTTGTAATTAATTTGTTGGCAATAGTCTCAATAGAATCTATTCTTAATTTAGTTAACGATGTCAACAAAATTAGTACTATGTTTTACTTCTTTTTTTTCTTTCACGAGGAGCAACCTCACTTTATTATAAAAAATCACTCATTTGTCTCATTTTAGACCAGATTGTTTTAACTTTAAATTTTTTTATATTTAAAAAAAATTATTAAAATATTTTTTAAATACTAAAATTTATTTTTAATAAATTAAAATATTAACTTTAACATCTTATAATATAAATATACATTATTAAAAAATAAAATATAGTCTAAATCATATTTTGTTTCAAAAATATGTATCTTAAAAATAATTTTTATTAGAAACTATTTAAAATAGTTTTAAATTAAATAATTTTTTGAAATTATGGTATGTCAAAAAATAATTATAATGAAATAATAGAATATTTAAAATAATATTTTAAGAATAATCATTTAAATCTTTTTTTCTATTTTTTTTAAAATTTCAAAAGTTTTTTTTGAACATAAATACTTTGGTTAATTTCAAAATACCGATTTGTACAAGCGATCTATAGTGGATCCAGCGCCTCAAAATCAATCTAGCAGACTAAAAAAAAATAAAACTCAAAAATAAACCATCAGTCCCTTATCATTAAGATATATATATATATATATATATATATATATATATATATATATATATATATATATATATATATATATATATATATATATATATATATATATATATATTATATATATATATATATATATATATATATATATATATATATATATATATATATCATAATCTTTTTATTTTTCCAACCTCTATAGACTATGGTATCTATAATGGTTTTTACTATATTCGTGGGATCCACAACATTGTCAAAACTTTTATTATTCCTCATGTTTCAAAGTTCGTAGATAGTTTCTGCTACCGCCATTTTAATCACATGAGCCTGAGGCCCCCTGTCCTTCATTTGTTGAGTTATCCATTGAATCTCATCGCGCCAGTCGCTAGGGGTATGCCTAACATGTATCCAGTTCAAACTTTCCATCCAAATTTCCCTCATAGCATCGCATTCGAAGAATAAATGCTGGATCGAATCCTTTTCCGCGCAAAAACAACAGTCCTCGTTGTCAATCATTCCAAACCTATATAGTCTATCTTTTGTTGCTAATTTTTAGGTGAGCCAAAAAATAAAGTGTGCTCGAGGTCTAGCATTATTCCCATAAAACAGATTTCTCCATTCCACTTTTATGCCAAAGTCATGCAACTTCCTATAAAGTTTGTTCATGTTGAACTTGTGCCAACCCATTATGTCCTCCCAATCAGCCAATCACTTGACCTCAGTTCTTTGGCTCGAAATAGCTTTCATAATCCATGTATCATTGGGTTTAACAACAACCTCCATCAAATTATTCTTCTTCACATAATATGCTTGGATCCACCGAACCCAAAGAGAATCTGCCTTCATACTCAGGTTCCAAATGAGTCTAATCAGATTGGTTATGTTCCAAACCTCCATGTCAATGATATTTAATCCACCATGACACGTAGGTCTGCAAATTTCTTCCACGCGACTGGTGCCTTTCTGCTACCTTCGAAACCTTATGTCCATAAAAAGATTCGATAAATAGACTCTATCTTATGGATCACGCTTTTGGGAATAGGGAAGACTTGCAACCAATAATTAGTCAACGCAAATGTCACACTATTGATAAGTTGTAAACGTCTTGCATACATCAACATTCAGGCGGTCCAATGCTTAATTTCACACACTATTCGATCCACCAGAGGCATATAGTGGCATATGGAAATCTTTTTTCCTATCACAGGTACTCCCAAATATTTAAATGGCAGCTGACCCTCTTGAAATCCAGTGATGCGAAGAATGTCCTGTCTAATCTCTATCTTCATTCCTTCAGAATATAATAATGCATTTCTGTGGGTTTACAACCATTCTCGTCACTTTAGAAAACAGTCTGAAGGTGTTCATCATCATCTCCACAGAAACTATGTCACCTCTCGCGAATAATAAAAGATCATTGGCGAAACATAAATTAGTAATCTTCACTTTTTCACACTTGGAGTGATAATTGAAGTTACTATCTTTATGCATCTTGTCAAGGTATCTATTTAAGCACTCCATAACTATTACAAAGAGTAAGGGTGATATGGGGTCACCATGTCTTAGACCTCTCCTTGCTTCCATAATATATGTATATTGTCTGTTGACATTGAATCTATATGACACGGTAGTTACTGCAGTCATTATCCAGTATACTTTAAAGTGCATTCCAATCTACCGTATCATACGCTTTTTGAATATCCATCTGCATCAAACATCTTGGAGTAATATTCTTTCTATTGTATCCTTTAATTAGCTCGTATGCAAGAAGAAAATGATTGTGAATGTTTTGTCCCATTACAAAATCAGCTTGATTATCAGCTTCAATCTTTCCATTACCTTACTCAATCTATTGACCAACACTTTTGAAATGATTTTGTAGAGAGTACTGCAACATGTTATAGATCTTTATTCCTTTATTTCTTTTGCATCATTATATTTTGGAATCAAAGTGACCACTGAGGAATTGACTGCGTTGTAAATTCTGTTATTGGTAAAGAAATCTTGGATCGCTTTCATTACATCGTTATTAATGATATTCCAGGATTTTTTGAAAAAATATGACCCAAATCTGTCTATACCAGGTGACTTGTCATTATCAATGCTTTTGAGTGCTATGAGAACCTCCTCTTCTGTAACAATAGCAGTTAAAATATCTCTCTGATCAGCCTTCAAATGTACTTCTGCTCTCATTGCATTTGTATCAATACCTTCTAGGTTAGATGAAGCTGTCCCCATGAGATTTTTTTAGAATTCGATAACCTCCTTCTCCAGTTCATTTTGGTCATTAATACATGACTGTTGCATGTTCTTCATAGTTTGAAATTGTTGTCTCGCTTTAATGGAAGCATGAAAATATTTATTATTTTCATCACCCATTTGCAGCCACATGACCATTGTCCTCTGTCTCAGAATTTTTTCCTCCATAGCATTCCAATTAATCAATTATGCAGAACATCTCCCGACTAAATCAAGTTTGGCCTCATTTATTCTATCAGCATATAACTCTTCGTGAGCCTTGAACGGTTCATCTTTGGCCTTCACAATGTTACCACATATATATGGGTATTATTTTAACTATGGTGAATTGGAAATAATAATAATAATAATATTAATAACAATAATAATAATAATAATAATAATATTATTATTAATAATAATAATAATAATAATAATAATAATAATAATAATAATAATAATAATAATAATAATAATAATAATAATAATAATAATAATAATAATAATAATAATAATAATAATAATAATAATAATAATAATAATAATAATAATAATAATAATAATAATAATAATAATAATAATAATAATAATAATAATAATAATAATAATAATAATAATAATAATAATAATAATAATAATAATAATAATAATAATAATAATAATAATAAATAATAATAATAATAATAATAATAATAATAATAATAATAATAATAATAATAATAATAATAATAATAATAATAATA